>VXBO01013648.1:187687-268045 GCA_013400135.1 Rhinoptilus africanus
GGGCGGGCGGAACCCGCTCCAGGGGGCGGCCGTTCCCGCCGGCTGCGGCCCGGCCGCGGCTCCGGGGCGCGGCGCTGGCGCTGCCCCGCCGCGCTGGGAACTGCGGGCGGCGCTCGAGCTGACGGGGTTAAATATTTTCTCCGCTTTGGGCCCCGCGTTTGCATAATAAAGATCGGCGAGTCAGGTCTTCTGCCGTCCCCTCTCCACCCCCGGCCGGCCTGGTCTCCGCGGTACCTGCCCGTCGCTTCCGAACGCGCATCGCCGGCCGCTGACACGCAGCGAGGCTGATCTTTGACTCGCCTTTGAAACAGCGACACATTTTCTCCACAACAAATTATGCTTTGACACTAGAAGGTGGCAGTCTGTAACGGATATTGCAATCGGAAGATTCAAAGAGACCATCCCTGATCTTTGTCCTCAGCCGAGTGAGCTGGAGTCTCTCTTCCCTCCTACGCGTTAGTTGATTGTGGGACATAACCTTGGGATGTACTAATAATCGTTAGTCAGAGCTGACGCATCCTTCACGGGCCTGCCCTGCTCGGGAAGGGAGATGTTCTCTAGAACGGCAGTAAATCAGCAAAACATGCACTTAAATATACAGTAAAATGTGGCTTGAGGCGTGATCCTTCATACATGGTCTAACAAGGCGCTTTGCTGGGAGAGCCGCACACGTGCTGAGGAGGGAAGAGGGGGCTGCTGTGACGAGACCTGCGAAGGGGAACGATTCGGTGGTGAGAGGGAGCTGGGAGAGACCCAGCAGCAGCTCGTGGTCCCGGGGCAATCGTGAGTCCCCAGGTCCTTCTCTGCCCTCTGGTAGGTGACGTGGTGCCTCGGAGGCACTCATGGGAGAGAGGGAGGGGGAAGAAAGGAAGGGAGCCCTGTGGAGCTGCCCAGACGCCACAGCTTTCCGACCCCGGCAGGGGCAGCAGAAGGGACCCGCTGTGCCAGGAGCAGAGAGGGGCTGATGTGCTTTTCACCAGCGTGGCAGGTCGCGGCACTCCTTTGCTGTTGGTTTTTGCTGGTAAGCACCTCTCTTTCTGCAGCTGAATGTTGCAGGAATTGTTAGAGCATCTCCTCGTCTTTGTACAGGCGTTGGTGAAATCTAAGTGAATAGGTAACACGTGCATCTGCAGCTCCTCCAGGGAGCTGGCTGAAGCAGGGGCAATCCCTCAGGGCTGAGGGAGAGGAGGAGCCCTCACCCCTCAGCAAGGCAGCCCAGGCACCATCTCCCTGGGCTGTTTGCTGGGGGATGTGTTGCTCTCTGGGCTCCTGGCCTCGCTGCTCTGCCTCCCTTGGTTCGTCTGGGCTTAAGTAGTTGCCGAAACTGTGCCAAAAGGGCCAGCCGAGCCGCCCAGCCAGATCCTGTAATGCCTGGGGCCTGTCCCGGCTCGGCGCTGGGGAGGGCACTGCCTCTGCCCAGAGCCCGAGCCTGCACATCCCCCGCGACCACCACAGCTGGGCCCACAGCACCTTCTCCTTTGGAGCTGGCAAAATCAGCGCACGTTTGGCTTTTTTACTTACCAGTGATGATTCCACCGATGCAGGAAATGTCCGGGATGACTTAACCAAGCTTTGGGCCACCTGCGTTGCTTAATGCAACCTCTCCACCTTGCGTTTAGTGCCACTAACGTAGTGGAGAGCTGCCATTCCCTGCTAACTGCAGTTGGGGTGGGCGTCTCTAATGGGGCAGATAGAATCATAGAATCATAGAATCGGTGAGGTTGGAAGGGACCTTTAAGATCATCCAGTCCAACCATTAACCTGCCCTGACAAAAACCACTTCTAAACCATGTCCCTAAGCACCTCATCTACCCTTTTCTTAAACACCTCCAGGGAGGGTGAATCCACCACCTCCCTGGGCAGCCTGTTCCAATGTTTAACAACCCTTTCAGTGTAAAAATGTTTCCTGATATCCAATCTAAACCTGCCCTGACATAACTTGAACCCGTTTCCTCTTGTCCTATCACTTGTCACCAGGGAGAAGAGGTCAGCCCCCATCTCTCTACACCCTCCTTTCAGGCAGTTGTAGAGGGTGATGAGGTCTCCCCTCAGCCTCCTCTTCTCCAGGCTAAACAACCCCAGTTCCCTCAGTCGTTCCTCGTAAGGTTTGTCCTCCAGACCCCTCACCAGCTTCGTAGCCCTCTGGACACACTCCAACACATGTTGGAGCATCCAACACAGATGCAGCATGGCATGAGACAGCATCATCCCCGAGGCACAGGGGGAAGAGATTTAAGGAAGGGCATGATGATGGGCAAAACCGAAGTGATTTCAGATACCGTGGAAAAGGGGTAAGAATCGGTGATGGTGTTATACGCTCCACATGCAGGACTGATGGTTATGGGGCAGTGGTTTATATTTTTGTGCAGCAGAGGGAAAGAAGGAATCACAGTGACGTGAGACAGGAAAATGAGCATGGAAGTAAGGGCATGATGAACGGGCATGTCTGTATGCAAGTTAGTTATTTCTAAATTTATGTTTTTTTCATTTTGAGTTAGGATAGCTCAAGCATTGTAGTGGCATCAGAGGATTTAAGCCACAGGAGTTTTCACTGCCCAAACTGCGTTTGATGCCTGTTTGGCTGGTGGGGAGACAGACTCAGGATAGGTGTGCGTTAGAGCTGAGTGTGAGCTGCTTTCCACACCTTTGGTCGGGAATTCTGACCCAAAGCCCTGTCACTTGGCTGAGGGATGGCAGCTAAACGTGGGCTACAGACGGCTGCAGCCTGACCCGCGCTGGAGGAACGGAGATCCCCCAGAATGAGGGGGGAACTGAGATCCTGCAGAATGTCTGTGACCGACACAGTCATGCATCTAGAGAGGGAAACAAGGCAAGTCTTTCACTTGTTCCTCCAGTAAATATTAGAATGGTTTGTGCCTTTCTTTTCCTAATTCTGTCATTTTTTTCTCCTAAATGTGTTACAAACGTTAGCAGATGAATTTCCATACAAGGCGAGTCACTTAAGAATGGGGGGTGTTTGAATGGTTTGCCTTTTAGTAAATTAATCAGTGTTCATGTTTTTAACAGCCTCAAGAAGAGATAATATCGCCATCCCTCTTGTCATGGCAACTACAACAAACGAAACATCAGAAGTCAAGAAAAAAAAGCACAAGCACTTTAGGTCTCAGCCAAGTCCGCAAAGTGGCACAACTCATTACTAATTCAAAGGAGCTGTGTCCCTTGGAGCTCACCATTACTGGTTTTACTACTAATAATGCTGGAGCCGCATAAATTTAACAGAAGGCAGAGTTTGGCAGAAGGCGGAGTGGTGTCCAAGTGCTGCTCCCCTAATCAAACATCTCCACGAGGCCTTCACTTGCTCGGTGAGGCGGGCAAGAAGTGGTGCTGGGTCACGGGGAAAGGGCTGGGGAGAGGAAGGTTACGGTGTTAAGGCTGTGCCAGTTTGGTAACGTTAAACCTAGAGAGATAGCGGGAGAGGCCATAGGTATTTGTAATTTATTCATAAACAGCTATGCCATCATAAGAAACTTTTTAAAATAATATGTGATAGTTCTTTAAATATTTAAGAGTTTGTTGACCTATTTTCTCAGTTGATTAGGATTTTTTTTGGCTGCGTTAACAAGGACTTGAATGCAGTCTGCTTTAGTCGCTACACTGGGCTACAGAAACATGATTTCTTTCTAAAGCACATGCCATAGGAGAGCAATGCCATTGTAAGTGTCTACACTTGTACTTAAAAACCTGTAGACGTCCTAGTAGGTAGTGCTTCAACTCGACTTACTGACCATAAACCCATTCAGCTAGCATCCCTCTGAGTCCTGAAACAAATGTCTTTTCAATTCCAGCTCTGCCCTTGGTTACTCTGCAGTGGAAGGGCTGTGGGGAGGCCACCCCTCTTTTCAAACTGGCGTGGGTAAGGCCATCAAACTCATCTCTGCAAGCTGCACTTGTGAGTATACTTCTTTCCTTACTCATTTGTTTTGCTCAAGGCTCACTAGGCCTAGAAGTTAACTCAATAGAAATTTGGCCACGTGTGTAGTGCAAAGGATCACGTCACTGATCGCTGTACAGTGGTATGGTCGTAGACCAGCTCTTTCTGAGCGCTAATAGAAGGTGCTATTAGCAAAAGCTGCACTATGTTCATCACGCTGTAGGGGTTTGAACAGGAGAAGTCATCTATGTCCTACCTGTCTCCTCTGAAGTCAGTGTCAGCGTAAGGGAGGACCTGAGAGCAGAGCTGTGGCTGACTATCAAGCATGAAGATGGCCAGCTAGTTGGAGATGGCCACAGGGCCCTCCTGACAGAGGGGGGAAGTTGTCACCAGGAAAGATGTGTGAGCCATCAGGGGCCCATCATTATCTGCTTAGCTCGGGGGGAATTGCTGCAGGCTGAGAAATAAGCCGTGGCACCAAAGTCTAGGTCTGTCCCCCATTACGCAGCTTGGGGACCATCTGAGCCCCTCCACCCTAGAAAAGGACACCAGGAGGGGTGATTCCTGCTCTCTGAAAGGCTCTAAAATGTACATCTCAAGAGGATCGATATCAGGACTATTTCTGTCTTTTTCAAAGCTGCAGTAAAACAAACCTTTAACCTTGCTGTCATGGCCTCTCCTTCTTAAAAGGTGTCAAGGATCTTCATGTTTTCTGGGGGCTGTTTTAGAGGCCTCCTGCAGAAAACCACACAGTCGGAGAGAAGTTTGCACAAACTCAGAGTAGGAGGATGCTGTTAACTTTCCACGCAGCCTTTGCTGGGGATCTCCAAAGTGACCTGGGAAGGGTACTTCTCAGTGCGTGTTTCTGCACAGAGTGTTACTGAGCTGACTCGAAGTAAAAGACCCAGTAAATGCTGCCTGTCAGGCTTCAACAAGCTCCCTCATCAGGTGCAAATGGACAGGAAAGGTTTTCTTCCATTTGCACCTGATGAGGAGGCATGTTTCTCCCCAAAAAGTGGTGTCCGCCACCCTGTGTTTCGTTCCCGTAGATCAATTCAGCGTTCTTTGGATCAATGTTCTCCGCTAATGAGTTATTGCTTTTTATTTTCAAATCGAAACTTAAAATCTACCGGCAAGTATTTTGTCATCTGAGAGATACCAAGTGCACAGAATCAAAGCTGTTAGCTCCTAAATGCGAATGGCTGGGTTTATATCGGGGGTTTCTAGTTCCTAGAAAGAAATATAACACTAGAAACTTTTGTTGAGATTAAACAGGAGACAGTACTACAGTGCGGAGGAAGAATTTCTATTTTTGGCTACACCCTTAAGGCAACAGAGGAAGCGTATGTCATGGCTGCAGTGACAGCTAATGAGCAGATATACAATATTAATTGCATGAGTGTAACATCTATCAGCTTCTATTTTCTTAGCTTCTGTAGCTTAGATACTTTCAACTAACGCCTCTGTCTGAACTGGCTGCTTGGAGTTTGTTTAGCTATACGGTGGCACACAGAGGAACCGCCCGCACCGCTTCCTACACCCTGTGCTCTGCAGGCCGGGCTCTTTTCCCCTTCACCGCCCGCTGCAGCCCTGCTTTCGGCGTCACAGAGGTTCAGATGATCGTCTTCTTCCCGCTGCTTGAGGGGCTCACCCAGTTGTACTCGGCTTGCACCAGCACGAAGCTGTTCTCCCGGATCTTTCGGAAGTGCATCACCTCCCCGTTTTCTTGGATGGTGATGACGTCGGGGTCCGGCTCACTGAAGGAGACCTCCGTCCGCTTGTGGCAATGCTGGGCACAGACGCAGCGCACGGCAGCGGCCAGCGCCAGGCCCAGGGTGGCCGTGCAGACCAGGAGGATGCCGAGTTGGGCTGCCAGGAGTCGGGTCCCTCTGCCGGGGTCTTCCCCCTTCCCGGGAACAGCAAATTCGGGAGCTGGTCTGGTCACCCATGGCAGGGTATTCCCACCTGCCGCCACCGCCTCCTCCTCCTCCTCCTCTCCCCTGGCATTTGCCACCTCTGGCTGCGGTGCCAGCTTTCTTCCTGCCATTTGCCTTGAAGCCGATGACAAATTGCCGGCAGTGTTGGCATCACCAAACCAGGCTGTTGTCACAGCGGCGTCACCCAGGTGAGTGTGTACGTGCCAGGCAGAAGGAGACACGGTCGCAAATGGGGAGGTTTTCAGAATGGTCCTGCTCTCGGTACTGGCCTTTGAAAGCAAAAACGCAACAAGATGTGCGGTGAGGGAAGAGAAAAAGGGCTGATCAGGTTCTCGTCCACTACCAACATCACGGTACAGTTCCGCTCTGTATTTCTCATACCCAGGTGTCCTCCTGGGCTTTGAATAACCCTGCTCCATCCTCTGGTTACTCAGTAGCTTTTAGAAAATGAAGCTGATTCAACCTCGCTCTGTCCATATCGGAACTGCCATGGGAGGGAGAAGGCACTGGGAGCCGTTCCCAGGGGGGCAAGGCAGAGCAGGTTGAAGGAGCAGAGGTGAAGGGCACAGAGGGAGAGGAAGGTCACTGCTTTGCCTACGTAAAGGTCTGCAGTTCCAATTGTGGTGGCATTGGTGGTATTTTTCACGGGTATCATTATCAAAAAATACCACTTAATAAACAGTTCCCATATTGAGTGATGCCAGGGTCATGCTGAAAGAAGAGGCATGTTGTCCTGGCCAAGCTTGTTTAGGGTCACACCAGGGATCCCACTGGGATCCTTTATCACCCTTCTGGGGCTGTAGATCGAACTGTGGGACAGAAGGACCCAGGAGACTTGGGATGGCCTTGGACCTCAGTGGTTTTGGGGCTGTCACGTACAACCTGTGAACTCTCCCCAAAGCCCGTCTTGCTCTCTCAGTCTACACAGGCCGTTTAAAACCTGCTGCCTCTCAGTGGTGCTTAACCACCCATTTTAGTGGGAATGACAGTTCTTGCATGCTTCTGTTCCTAGGGGCTCTGCCTGGTGCCACGCACCTTATTTTATCCGTCATGAAATGACAGCCGCTCCATGCCAATGCTGCAGCCCAGGCTTTGCTGCAGGTATCATCCAAGACTAACTGTGAAACAATCGTACAATTTAGGAGGCCCCCACTGAATTTTTTCATTCCCGCTGTGCACCTGAGCCCCCATCCAAAACCTGCAAAATGTATTGGAGTCTTTTCTTTGGCTCCACTGAGATTTGGACCTGGCCCTCAGTGGCTGGCACCTCTCCAGCCTGTCCAGCCCAGCAGGCTCTTTCACACATCCATTAATTACACCAGAGAAACTCTCACCCTCTACCGTCATTAGCAATTCCTAAAGCTTGCTGGGAAGACAGTGTGACAGGGGCACAAAGCTGAGGTAGGAGCCCTGGACAGCTGTGAACTGAAGTAGGGGAGGGTCAGAGCATCCTTTGTGGAAGAGGCCCTTTCTGAAGGTGCTAGTAAAATACAGTAGTAAATAAAAGACTTTGAGTGGCTGAACTACAAACTGGAAAGCAGCTGGCTGGCTAAGTTAGGATTGCATATGTATGGATCACTTGCCCTCAAAATGCAAACGCTGTACTTTAGGGATATACTGCGGGATTTGGGACTTTGGGATAGAAAATTGAATTGCTTTGTAAGTCCTTGCCCTATTTCACCTCATTTCTCCTTTTTTTTGGTACTACTTCTCTTTTTTCTTGCCCAATTTCTCAATATTTTGTTTTGTTATGCTCTTCAGGTCTTGCCTTGTGTAATAACTCTTCGTTTCCTTTGGAGATGTCACATGTCTCTCCTTTACTTCTTCGCTGTCCTCCGCTCCTTCTTAAATACTTTTGTACAGCCCCTTCCTCTTTTCTTTTCTGTGAGATTACTTCTCTTCCTTTCGTGGCATTCTGCAACCCAGATCTAGGTCTTTATTTCCCTTGTATTTTTCTTCCCTCCCTCTGCTGTGTATTGGACTTCCCCTGCTAACTCTTCACCCCACGTCTCTAAGCTGCCCCCGCTTTCCAGCTTCTCCACTAGTTCCTACCTGAGCATCCTCCTCTTGTCTCCGCAGCCCTGGTATTCTCCAGTTTCTCTCCCTCCTCTTGCTCTCCTTTCTCTGCCTAATTCCTCGCGTGCCCTTTCCACCTCCCACATCTCCTTCCGTATGTACAGCCACCCTGCTTCCCCAGGGCTGCAGTCCCTTCATGCCTTTCTGGGCTTCCTCTCCCGAAAAGTGCTCCCACCCGCTTGTCCCATCTGCCAGCTCTCACTCTTCCAGCTTTCTCTGGTGAGTGCAGCCTGTGCCTATGGCTAACCTTACCCCCCCCCCCCCCGCTCTCTGCCTTGCTGGTCCATTCGGCCTCCTGGGGTGAGCCTGCCCTCAGAAAGCACCCAGCTTCCTTGGCTCTTCCCAGGGATGATGAAGTCTTCAGCCTCTGGTGAATGTCACAGGTGGTACCTATCCAGCGCCTCTGGAAAGGAACATCTCAGCCTTCCGTGGGAATAAACCACATGTTTCCAGCCCCATAGCATCCAGCAGCCTGTAGTCATGTCCACGTATGGAAAAGTTATTTTAGACTGTTTTCACAGCGGGACTCTAAAAAACCCAGGCAGTAGGCTCAAAAGGAAAACAAAAAAGAGATATAAAAAACATTTCCCAGTTAAAATAAAAATAAATGAAAACTCTTAACAGTCTCCATGTAGTTTTAGTCACTTATGAGACCTACGCGGGCTGCTTGGTGCTGTGATGCAGCAGAGAGGTTGTATCCTCCTCTTCTCTTAGACCTTCCTGTCTTTGGAGAAGGCATCCTCCCCGTCCCTGCTGCTTACCTGCCCCTCCTCTCTGCACAGCAGGCACAAGCGTGGGGTGGCAGCGCTGGCAGCGCGTCCTGCTCTAAGACACGGACAGAGGAAAGGCAGGGTTAGTAAGTGAGACCTGTCGCTGCGGCTTACATGGAAATCCCTGGGCTTTACACCACCAGAGAAGCGTGTTGCTCCCTGGAGCAGCCTCAGGTCTCAGGTGGTCAACACAGAGCAGAGAGGGCTGTATATTAATAACACCAGGTCATTTATTCATCTCCCCATTTTATTTCACCCGCAGCGCAAAACCTTGCATGAGAGCTCATGCGGCCCAAACCCTCTGAACAGACATCCTCAAGCCCAGATTTCCTAATTGCTTTAAATCCTTTCTTCCTTTTACCTGCAGATGGAGAAATGGCTCTGCTGAGTTCACTGTTTCTTTGAATATTTGCACGCGCTTTCAGAAAAATATTGTAGCAGTCAATAATTTTTATCACGTTTTTCAGCCACCTGGCCAATCCTCCGCCGGGCTGAGCAGCACGATGGCAGTTTTTTAAGAGTTTTGGATTTTCTCCCTGTCACTGTCTGTCACATGCCATCTCCAAAGGATTATTTCTCAACATTTTGGCAAGCAAACACTCTCTTGCCTCCCCCCCAGCCACAGCCACCTTCCTACATGGACACTCACTCATCCACAGGGAAACAAATACTATTTTCCTTCCCCAGAAGGGCTGGAGCAATAGCTCTTCCCACCGCCTAGTTTACCTGTCGGAGGTGCTGTAGCTGAAGGCATCGTCCTGGGAGATGAAACCTCGCAAGGTGTCCACCGTGCCGGGGTCTCGAGTGGGGAGGGACGGCTCCAGCCCCTGGATGCTGGACTCGATGCTCCCGTCAAACATGGCCCGCGAAGGCCGGGCCAACTCCTTTGGCTCATCATCGGGACGAGCATCTGACCCCATACCAAAACCTGGCTCCGGTGCTGGTGTTGCCACGATGGCGGTGGAGCTGGCAGGAGGCACGGGGGTGCGTTGTGGGGAGCCGGTGGCAGCCACGGGAGAGGTGGGACCTTGTCCAGCATGGAGACAAAACAAGGAGCAGGGAGAGAGGAGCAGAAGTCTATTGTCTTCAGTCTGTTTATTTCAAATCCCACTCGGTGCTAATGTTTGCCAGGAAGGATCGTAATAGTGACTTGTCACTTACTCTTAAGAGGGAACCCAGATGGAAAGTAAAGCAGCAAAGCCCGCTGTCTAAATTACAGTCAAGTGAAATAACTGAAACCCGGTCTTGGTGCCAGGCCAAAAATGCTGACAAACACATCTGATCTGGGTGTAAGTATGTTCTTGGAGCATTTCACTGACCAAACAAAGGCCACAACTAAATACGTACCTGAAGGGCGATAGTTACATTAAGAGACAAATGTCTGCCTTTATTTAGACAGCATTGCTAATTGCTTGTCTTCAGGAGATTTTTAGGTAAAGTGTGTTGTATTTTAGGGTTTGCAGTGCAATCGTAAGATCTGGCAACCCTGTTTATCTTTCTGGTACCCGCCTCAGAACTGACTCCATCACCTCAAACGCTGACCCATCCCCTCACTTCAGGGCATTCGCCACAGCCATTGCTGATCTCCCGACGGCCACAGGAATTAAACGGGTCCCTCGCATTCAAGGCTTGCTTGGGATAAGCCGTAGAGCTACCCTGAGGGAAGCGGTGGGTAAGGATCGCGTACCTTTGCTCGCCGTCCCTGCGGGGTGCGGGTCAGTCGGTCCCTGCCGGGGCTCGGGGCTCACGGCATCAGGCTTCTTGCCGCTGCCAGCAGGCATTTTGGTTTGCCCTCGCTGAGCCACGATAGCAGATTCAATCTTTGCCCAGTAAACGAAGTATGACTGGACTATGGAGATGCTGTTAAAATGTAATTAGGGAAGAATTTACTGGCTCTATGGCATTAATAAAACATCCCACTGTTTAGCTAATTACAAGGACTACTTAAACCCGAAGGTAGAAGCAGCACAAAAGTATTTCAAAGGATTAGCCTGTCACACAGTTTATATTACAAATAAAAGATACCAGGTCCCATAAGAAAGATGCTGGTCGAAGAATCACCACACATAATTAAGATCAGTCAAAAAAAAAAGTGTGGGAACTGAAATGAAAAAAAAAAATAAAGACAAGAAAGAAAGGCTATTATATTCATTGTGTTGATAGAAGTACATTTGGAAAACTTGGACTAGCTCTGCTTATAATCTTCCGTAGGCAGGGAAACAACAGTGGTATTTACTAATTAAAACAAGTCAATGTAACTTGTACAAACAGCAGAGTAGGTAGGGAAAAAAAAAAAAGTCTCTCTTCTCAGCCCTCTGATATTTGAGCCCGCGTAAACCCTCTGCTTTTCGTCAGGTGCCAAAACTGCATTGGCCAACCTTCCAGCGTTCACCCGGAGAGCCTGGGCTAAGCTGGCGATGTGGGGAGAATTTCAGCTCGGATTGCTCAGCTGCTTCTGGGAATCAGTGAAGGGGAAACCAGCCCGGGTTTTCCTCTGCCAGTTGACTCTTTCTAAGTCTAACAAGGTGCTGTGGTAGGGAGAGGCTATCAAAAACCAGCCTGGAGGGTCAAAAGCCAGAGGGTGAAGGAGGCATCAGAGCGGGTGGCTAGGAATAGGTGCCCTTGGATTTGGGTTGGGTTTATTCGGTTGCTTGAGTTTTATGTGGTTTTAATAGTATTTCCTGCTCTAAAACAATGGGTGAAATTGGAAATGCTAAGCAGCAATATTTTTATTTCAATGAATTTGTGTTGAATCATGATGCGATGCACGAGCCCCAGCGCTCACCAGGATGATGCTGTTTTGGGGAACAGCCAAGGATCTGGCCAAGCAGCTTCTAAGCAGTTTTGTAAAGTCAAAACATAACAAATTAAGCTCTTCCAAAATAAAAAGTCACTGTGTTTCCACTGAGGCAGGCAGCTAGAAAATGTTTAATTTCATTCCAAATCAGAGCCAAAATACTTGGACTTTGGTGCAGAATCAGGATGTCAAGTTTTGTCCCAGCTCTCACTCTCTCTTTCTAACTTCCTTAACTTTTTTTACAGCCACTCATTTTTAATTATTTTATTTTAAAAAGAAGTGATATACAAGATTATCCTTTAGGGAAGTCCTCTGGGCTGTGATATTTAGGAAGACAGGCAATGTGATCACAGTTCTCTCTTTATACCTTAATATTTCTATTTCCTAAGTGCTTAGGCTGTCATCTCCCAATGTATTTATTCTGAGAAAATAGTGACCGTGTAAATAAGAAGGAGCGCTACCCAGCAAATATAAATGGCGATTTATGCAGCAGCTGGGATACTGTTGCAGCATTTGATAAGTATTTAGCTACATGGGGTTCAAGATACATAAACCACTGTGCTGGACAAATAGGATGGGAAAATAAAGCCAAGCCTTTAGCTGAGAAGACACAAATTCTGGTTAGGAACCAGAATGTTCTTACAAAAACTTGATGTCTCCGATGGGTTGATCTGGTGCTTTCCACACGAAGGACAGGTTTCTCTTCAGTGACTTGTCTGAGTGGGTGACGGTGTCACCATCTTCGAAACAAGTCAGCAGCTTGGAACCAGGAGGAATGATGACGAATGTGCCAGCGATTTCGTCATTAGACACTTTGCGAGCTTGAAGCAAAAAGCCCATAAAATCCCGGGTGCTCCTCACTGTCACTGCAAGGCAAAACACAGGACACGAAGGGATTTGTCTCGTAGTTATGGGATGAATTGTTTGCAATGGAGTTTCCAAGGCTAGCACTGAAACCAAAAGAAAACCCTGTGCAACAACAACAACAAAATCTTACTCTCAGTCCTCATGGTCTGTCTGGGACACGCTGGACGCGGGAGGCCAGGCTTTACCTAACTTGGTGGTACGGAATTGCACGCCACATTTGCTTGAGTCCTTTTTTTCTCCCCTTGATTATAAGCTGCCCATCACGTTGCTTTAGGCAGCATGCAGCCATTTTTAAGGAAGGAGGTTTGGATACCACCCTCTACAGGTCGCATGATGCCCTCGGAAGGGTTTTATTTTGCATGGGGATGAGCCGGCAAGCGGCCGGGCTGGGGAGTGGTGCCCCCCCGGCTCTGTCTGCGTCTGCTTCGGGAGCGGTGGCGCTGGGGACGGGGCGCGCTGCCCAACCCTACCTAAGAGTGAAGTGGGTCACAGACCCCTCGGTGCGGGGCAGAGGAGCTGGGAAGGCGACTTCAGCCTCTGGAGGTGCCTCTCACGCGCCCTTGCGTGTGGTGAGGTCTCGCATGGTTGCAACACAGTTGAGATAAATGAATCCCAGCCAAAGCATCCCAACCTACCGGCTGCCTCTGGCAAAGGGCCTGCAACACGGTGAAAATAATCTGGAGTCAGCCATCACTTGAAAAACCTTAGGAAAGTGCTGCAAACAGAATCCCTCTGTAAATACCTTAGTTTCCTCGTGAGGAGAGAGGTGGTGTAGCTCTCTTGAAGGAGTTATCCCTCTTCCCAGCCCTCAGACAGATTAATGCCATCACTTGAGATCAGCTATCATGTATTTTCCAGATGCAGGAATGAGAAGCCGTTCCCTACCTGTAACCTTGTCCCCTGGGAAGTAGAAGGACACGTTGGTGTGGACGGTGATGTAGTTGTTGTTGGGGCTGTGCAGCTGCACTCTCAGGTGCCTGGGCATCATGTCGGCGCAGGCAGAAAGGCTGGCGCCGTGTGAGAAGGCGGCTGCGGAGGAGACCAAGCAGAGGGTTGTGCATGCCCAGACGACGATGGCCATGGGGGCTCTCCTGCCGTCCTCCATCCTACAGCCGTAAAACAACAGGCAGGTTCACTGCGTCCAGTTCTGGGCTCCCCGGATCAAGGACAGGGAACTGCTGGAGAGGGTGCAGCACAGGGCTACCAAGATGATGAGGGGACTGGAACACCTCTCCTATGAAGAAAGGCTGAGGGAATTGGGTCTCTTTAGTCTGGAAAAGAGACGGATGAGGGGGGACCTTATCAATGCCTATAAATACTTGAAGGATGGGTGTCAGGAGGATGGGGCCAGGCTCTTTTCAGTGGTGCCCAGTGACAGGACAAGAGGGAATGGGCACAAACTTGAGCACAGGAAGTTCCACCTAAACCTGAGGAGGAACTTCTTTACCTTGAGGGTGGCAGAGCCCTGGCACAGGCTGCCCAGGGAGGTGGTGGAGTCTCCGTCTCTGGAGACATTCCAAACCCGCCTGGACGCGTTCCTGTGCCCCCTGCTCTAAGGTGGCCCTGCTCTGGCAGGGGGTTGGACTAGATGATCTCCAGAGGGCCCTTCCAACCCCTGCCATTCTGTGATTCAACGCAGCAGCTTCAGCAGCCCGTGCGAGCACCTGGCGCCTTTGAATTAGCCGAGCTCCAGAGCTGCCCTTCCCACAGCCTTTAAATGAAGGAGAATAAATGATCTCTGCAGCACGTGGTAATCCACAGAAGTTCCCAATTTGAAGTAAATTGCTGAAGCTGGGAGGGGAGAGGCCCCACAAGAGGACGCATTTCTTACCAAGTCACCCATGGAGGGAGCAATCGGGGAAGATTTGCTTTTAAAAGTCTTGTGGCATTTGGGAGGAGGAGAAGACTCTGCACGACCACGCTCAGCACCCTCTACCGTTCCCAGCCCAAACGTACAACCTGATCACTGGGGGAAACATCCACCCCTCGACCTGCAGAACCCATGGCTTGTGGGGCTGGAGCCCAGCAGGGAGCCTCTCCCTGCCCGCCGGCACAGAGCCGTGTCCCCGCAGGGGCAGCACGTGGCTGCCCCTCGCTCCGGCCTGCGGAAGCACGGGGAACCTTCCGAAGCCCACGCGTGGTGGCTCGGAGGCGCTGGGCCACATGTGGCCATCGGCCCCGTCCCTGGCCACCCAGCAGCAGTTCAGCTTCTCTTTCGCGGTCAGGGCTTGCTGTTGCTGATGAGACGGCAGCGATGCTGTCTTTGAAGTCAGCGTGAAAAGCCTGAGATAAACAGACAGCCCTTTTGGCTAATGCCAAGATTTCTCCTTATTCTCCAATTTTTAATCCAAGCGAGGATATTTTTCTTGACACGGTCAAAGATTAATATTGGGTACGCCATGTCTTTAGTACCTCTCAGCTCTGGTGGCTGGAACAAAACACGTTCCCAGATTAGCTGGATTATTGTGTTGTTCAGATTTTTTGAGAATGCACTTTAGAAAGTGAAGCTGAAGCGCGGTATTTGTTGTATCGGATAGCGTAAGGCAGGCAGTCCTGCTTTTGGTGTAGCACTTTCTAACAGCTTGTTTTCAACATGCAGCTTTTCCTGGATTAGGTTTCGTTACGGTTAGTGGATGAGTGGCTGTAAATGAATCAGAGGGAAGCGGGGGCCGAGGAGGTCTGGCTTACGCCTCCGTCTCTAGCGCTTCGCAAACTTGCCGCTGACTCTAACCAGCCACCACAGCACGCTAAACCGCTCGCGCCCAGCCTGAAGCAGGGAGCAGAGGGATGTTTAACCTTCCACAGCCAAGCATCATGCCATTCCAACCAGTTTTGTGCCAGAAGATGCTTGTGGGAGTCACAAGAGCTTTTCCCAAATATCCCAGCCCCTGCAGGAGCAGCGGTGGGATGCCTCCTCCTGCTGGAGCCAGCCTCCCCTCTAGGCACACCTCAGCCTCCCTGGCTGGATAGGATTTCTCGCAGGAGCTCATGAAGCAGAAGCTTCCCTGAGCAGCAGCTCTTTCCCTCAGGCGTTTCCTCGGCTGCTCCCCGTTTCCCATCCCTCCCCTGTTGCTGCCCCCCTCAGCGCCCAGCCGTGGGGAGGGGGGCCGTGCTCCCCAGGGCCGCCCGGGATGGGGCTGCCGGTGCCACCGCCACTTACCTCAGGACACGAACGCTGCCAGGCTCACTGCTGCCGCTGCCCTCCCGGCCTGCCGGAGACCCATCCTTTCAGGGACCTTCTTCCCTTTCTCCTCTAATGGGAAGCGCAGCAGCTGTTACTGCTAATACCCACCACCTACGGCAGCTCTCCGCCAGCGCCCAAATCCTGCCTTAATCATATTAGTTTTCCTCTTCACATCCCACCCACTTTTTTCTTTCCTTTTTTTTTTCAATCTCCAAGCCTCTGCAATGAAAACAAAGGCAACCAGCCGGGGGTGGGGGGCAGCAGCAAGCCGTGGGGTTTGGGTGGGACGCCCTGGCTCCCTTGCAGAGGTGCAGGAGGATCAGACTCTTACTTGCCCTATTACCCTCCCCACACTCCCCCCTTTTCCACGCTGAAACTTTGCGAAGCAAAGCCACGTCAGCTCCCTCTAGTCCGTGACCCCCCCCCCCAGCAGTGTGCCCTTGTCTCTCACATGGGAGTTATTTTGGCAGTAAAAGCAGAATTTCGTTAGAAAGGCTGGGAAGGTGCATCCCACTCACCAGCCCTGCCAGGAGGAGCCATCGACAAGCCACAAACCCACAGGAGCCGGCACACGGGACTAAAAATCTGATCCGTGTGACTGTCCCCTGGCACAGGAGCTGCATTTCATCCCAGGCTGCCACCCCTGCTCCTTGCCCAGGCTACACTGCAGCCGTGCCGGTGCCTGGCCGCAGAGCTGACCCTGTTTCTGGGCTTCCCAGCTCCTCCTTGGATCCACCTCGTCACTGCAAACTGCTCTGGTGATTGGGACTCGGCCGAACCTGGCCACCACCACCAGGGCTTGCCCTGCTCCCTGCCAGCAGCTCCTTGCTCGCAATGACTAGAAATTAAGGTCTAATATCTCATCATCATTGGAACCACCCCCAGGAGGTGCTGCAGACACTGCTGGCAGCTTGCGGAGCTGGAGGAGCAGCGTAACAACCCCATGGGCTGGCCGGCTTTTCTTCAGCCAGCAGAGCCCTAGGAGGCACCTTCGGATGCCCCAGCACCACCAGGAAGGGAGCTGGACCTGTTGTGCAGGAAAGGTATTAAAGATGAAGGGGCAAAAGAGGCTTTGGTGCCCTTCAGTCCTCCTTCTCCTCGGATAAATGTGTGTCTGACGGCTGAAGGAGTTCGTGCTGGTGCTGAGGCCGCTCTCCCTGCAGGGCACACAGAGCTCTCTCCTGTCCCATGACTACAGGAGATACACCAACACGTAGGTGACACCACCACATTTTGGTTCTGAGCCCCGGCGGTGCCTATATTTGATCTTGCTCAGGGTCTGACCAGTGTGGGGTTCTCTCAGGGGTGACCTCTGCCTGGGGCACCCCCGAAAACTGGAGGCAGGCTTGAGAACCCCCTCCTTCTTAGCGCCCATCCTATCAGCCTGCCCTTCAGAACTGGAACAAGATGCCGGGCCGGCACTGAGGTACTGCCACTGACAGCCCAGCTCTCACCTGTTGGACCAGTTTGAAAGCACGGGGACTGGTGGTACTGGGCTCTCAGCAGACTGCTCTCCTCTGCATCTGAAAGAGGCCTTATAGTCCCTGAATTTCAAGACAGAATGCAAGTCTTACAGTTTTCTTTCCTTTTGTCAGTGGACGCAGAGAGCAGCTGAGGGGGAGGGAGGAGGAGTTTGCATTATTGCTCCTGTTCCAGTTCGTTATTGCTCATACTTTATGTACAGAGGAGAGTACCTTTATGCTGTATTAATGACTAATCCTTTCCTGAAACCTACTGGTCTCTCACAGCTTTTCCTTACTACCTTATTCCCGAGCTAAACTATCCCTTGCTTACCATTCAGCATAATAAAGCAGCAGCTCCAGACCTCTGACAATCTGCAGGGGAAACGCCAAACCTGTCGCAGCCGTCCTGACACAGTGGCCAGGTCTGAAAACGGTATTCCAGGTAAGTGTAGGTCTTTGCGTCACAGCCTGGTGTTACAGCACTGCACGGTCATCTTCAGCTGCTGCCGCGCATTGGGCACACGTTTGCATTACTCCGCTTCCAGAGAGGACCATTTCTCCTCTGGCTTCCACCTGGGAAAGGGGGAAAAGCAGCAGGGGGAAGGCACAGACCCTGAAGCAGCGGTGTCGGAGCTCGGTGCTCCCTGGAGCTCTGCGCGAAGCTGCGGAGAGAAGGGAGAAGAGCTTCAAACGAACGAGACGCGCTGCCGGGGGCTGCTGTATGCAGCAGACTGCACAGTTCTGCCTGGGCGCCGTATTAATTGCCGGGCTGATCTGAAATACAGCCTTACGCAGAGGTCATCCTCGCTGCCTGCTCTCGAGCAGAGGACCTCGGTGGCTTCAAAGCCGCACTCAAACCAAATGTCACAACCATCTCCTCCTTAGAGATGGAAAAAGCCTGTCACAGGCGTTACGGTGACAATCAGGGCTACCAGCAGCCTCCAACCGCACGTTTGAGTGCCACGTGACAGGCAGATGTCTCCAGTAAGAAATACAGCCCTCTCCACAGCCTCTGGTTGCATCACCCACCAGGACAGCATTGCCTCAGCCTTCTCCGGCCAGAGCTTTGACCTGCTGGAGTCACTTGAGCTGCGCCAGGCCCCGCGCATCCCTCTGACGATGGGGCCCAGACAGGCACATGAAGACCACGTGGCACGGCTGTCGCTAGCGAGAGGTTTGCCTTGTTCCCGTCGTAAATTTCTTCGTTAGTAGGAAGCTGGCAAGGAGAAGGGGACCTAAGGTGTCTTACACCCTGCTTCTTGTTTTCTCAGCAGCATTTGTGTAGTGGATTTCCAGAAGAAAATAAAAACACAGTTGGGATTTTAAAATAGCACTAGGGAAAAGTGTGCGTGCTCTGTAATAGCTTGATAATTAAAATGGACTATAAACCATATAATTTGAAATTTCATCAACGTAGTGCACAGAAAGATTATAAACCCAGTAACGTCCCAGGCTCTTTGATGCAGAAACTTTCTCCTTCTTGCAGATTGCTTCTGCCTCTCCACACCGCCGGGGCACGGCAGGGACAGCAGACGTGGAGCGGGTGCAGTGGAGATCGGTATGTACGGAGGGATCAGGCACGGAGGGAAGCAACCCAGAGCTGACACTCCAGAGCAAGCTGGTTGCTTCATTGACAGGTTGAAAATTGCTTTGCACGCTGCAAGACAATCAGGGCTATAATGAGTTAGGAGTCCTTCCTGGTCTGTTAGTGGCGACCTGAGTCCTGTGAACAAAGTCTGGGGGGGTTAGAGAAGAGTGGGCAGGTTGATCAAGTAGAGATTTTGAAGGTGACAAGAGTTAGTTGGGTCCAGATCACAAGGAACTGATCATTAAACCAACAAAGCTGGCAGCACCATCTTATTTAAGAATATTTCAAGTCATCTTTAAAACAAAGAGCAGTGGCCAACTGCAAGACGAATGGTTAAAAACCCACAGTAGGAGAGCGGTGAGTCCCACAGGGAGAATGGAGAACAGTGCCTACAAACTGGCATCTCAAGGCTGACCTGTGCACGTCTGTGGCTCTGTGTTTGAGGAGACCAGGGAAAAGAGGATGCTTCTCTGACATCTAGTTAGGCAAAAGGGGGACAGAAGTACTGACGGGTCCTTCCATTTCTATCCGGTTGACTATTCTTGCTCCTCCTCTATCACACTTACTGAAGGGTGTCAGTGAATTTAAATGTTCCTGCTGGCAATGAGCTGACACATACATGGAACATATAACATGAGCCTCCTTCCCTTAAAAATTCAGCCTAAAAAAACTTCCAAACAACCCTTTATTTTGTTTGGTAACTACTGCAACCTGGGCAGCTCTTCTGCGCTGGAGGAGGGGGTTGAGGGGAGAGATGGTGTGGGGCTCTTTCTCAATCTCAGTAAGAAATGCCCAGTAACAAATAGCTTGGTGACTGCTTTAATAAGTCAGAATAAGATGAGGAATACGGACAGGCAGCAAATTGTACATCCCTTCAGATGCTGGGCACCCCACACTCACGTGGCATTGGACAGAGCCCAGATGGATTTTCCCACAGTGAGCCGAGCAGGGCAGATACAGCCCCATCCGTGGAGAGCAGCTCTCCCTTTTCATCCCTTGAGCTCGTTTATAATTTCCTCAGGAGAAAACAACCCTCTCTCTACAGGCTGTTCTCAAGAGAACTCGCTGCTCTGTCAGATAAAGGCAAGGCCAGGCAGGTGGGGCCATCAGGGTGCCAGGTGGGAGCTGCCCGCAGGCTCCTCCATTCCGACCAGCCGGTGGAGGTGTCCTGCAGCCCAAGGGAGCCCTGAGAGCCACGCCGGGCGTGCAGCCCAGCCCAATCCAACCCAAACACCGACTCCTAAACACTCCAAGGGTCCCTCAGTCAGCATCAATACAGCAGCTCAGGAGAAGCCTCCTCCCGCTTGATTTCCCAGCCTTGGAGAACAGTTCGGCAGAGGAACCTGAGACTTTGCCGGCTCCACAGTCTGTTTGCTTTCAGAACCGACGCGGGGCTGAAGCTGGAGGTGGGCAGGGGTTGGCATGTTAAAGATCAGGCATTGCTTTGGTACCATCAGGCAAACACTCAAAGGCTGCTGCTGTGCAAACACTTCCACGCTCTCTTGAGTGCTGTGAACCACCTGCAGCTGTGGGGCAGGGCTGGTTTTGGGCTGGGTAAGAGCCTTAGAGCTTAACGGGCAAGTCATTCCCAGCAGGGCTCCCAGTAGCTGTTTTGTCACCATTAAAGTTGTGGAAAGGACAGTAAGAACTCAAATAAAGTTCCAAATGGTTTGCCTCAGGTTGCCTTTGAACTAGGAACCAGGTGGTAACACCTTGTAAAACTGAGTGGTCACCAGTGTATGCCTTTAAAGCAAACCTTTCCTAGCATGCTCTGCTCCCTCCATAAAGGGGCACCCTCGGCTTCAGGAGTGACCTGTCTTCCAGCTGTTCTGCTATGCAGTGAGTACTCACCTCCTCCTTTCGGCCTTGCTTGCTCTGGTTTCCCTGGGGTATGCCGCACTGCTGCTCCCAGCCAGGAGTTCATTTAGGGAGATGTGGCTTTGTTTGGCTTCTCGAGTACAAGAAACTGTACATTGGATGTGCCAAATCCAGAGTTAGTGCCCTTCCTAGAGCCTGTCTGTGAACTGAACCCTTGGAAGGAGGTAGGAGCGGGGTAGTGGTGGAATGGCCTCGGTTTCGTGAAGTGGTATCATTGCATAAAAGTACTAACTGTGTATATGAATGCAGCTTTAGTCTCTGGATTTCAATTAATTTTTGTTTGTTAGTTTTGGATTACTTAATTTTGGGAGTGTTCTTCTAAGGCAAGTGATGGACAAGCACTTTTAAGTTGCACAAGGAATGTTTTGTCATTCTGTGATTCTTTGTTAGTCCTGATCTAGATGAGCTTGATCCACAAGTAAAACTGTTTTATATGCAGGAACTGGGGTAAGAGCATCAGGATATAATAAATGAGGTAACATGAAGGGCATGAGCATTAGTATCTACCATAGTCTTTTGTGTGTGAAGATACTTTGTGTATTTTTATCTCCGAATGGGATAAAGATCTCATAAACTAGGCTGAGTCATTTTTAAGCATCAAAAGTTTGAGAAATATACCATTTTACTTTGATGTTTACATACATGTATAGTGGGATGGCTCACCTTAAAACTTAAACCCTGGACAGTGTTCCACGTGCGGTTCTGCAAGCTGTCCAGCCAGTGTCTGACTTAACTTGCAACTGGAATGCTGTCCTACAGAATATAGGAAGCCAAAACAAACTCTAAAACATAAGTAAAATAAATCCAAGATGAAAACTTTACCCGGCTCAAAACCAATTACATCCACATATTGAACTGCCTCGTTGATGTTAAGCTTAAACGTTCACTTCATTTAAACATAGGGGCTGAAAACTGAATTAAGGAGGAAAAAGACCTTAGAAAATGTACATAAAGGTCAGTGATTGTGGGAATTAAATGTGTAATTTCTTTAGCTACTTTTGAAATTTGAATATGAATTACAACAGCTCGTCTTTAATGCAAATTTTCCTATATACCTCACATAGTAGTGACTTCATGATCTAGAATACATTTAAAAAAACCCTCAGCATATAAACTAAATAATATTTTTTAAGGTGAGTTTAATATGGGATTAGACCATCTGAAGTAGCAAATTGCAACTGAAAAATGTTCTTTAACTAGACCTGTAGAAACAGAACCGCAGTTAACAAGTCAGTGATGCAAACTCTTGAGAGTAAATCCAAGTCTGTGCAAAATGTGTTGCTGTAAGTGGGTAGGTGGAGGAAGGGAAAAGGGGGGAGAAGGAAGAGGGGGATAAAAATCTAACCCCATATTAAAAAAACAAAACAAAAACCTAGACAGTGTCAAGGAATGAAAGCACACAGTAACCTGCTGGCTGCATATAGATGAGAAAACAAATGAGAAACTGCATGCTCCACTTGGAGGTACATCTTCCTTTTTTAAAAATAAGTTATTTACAGAAGAATTGGTGATTTGTACTTGCATCCTGGACCCTTTTCAACCCTTGTCAGAAAAATAGTAAGTTATTGAAGCATATTTATAAAGGTAGCATCTCTATTTGCGTGTTCTGTAGTGGCTCCTGAAATGTTGAATGTGCAAAGGTTAGCAACTGATTGCAAAATAATTTAGAATTATTCCTTGATCTTAAAAAAAAAAAAAAACAAACAAACCCACAAAACCTCAAAAATTTGCAACTCACATTCTCTGCCTTGAATAATTGAAATGTTACAATTCCCTGCTCACATTAGAGCTACGTGAAAAGAATGGGGCCAATGTTAAATTCCCACAATTGTCTTGTATTCATCCATCCAGAACTGGAAGTAGTTTTGTTCCTGGAGGCACTATAAACTGCCCAAAGAATAAAGCAAGGCTTCAGAAAACTCATTTAAGAAAAATGGCTAAATAACCCCACCATGAGGTGCATTACCCTTACTTAGAACTTTGGTTTGAGGAGCAAGAAAACATTCCGAGTATCTGGATAAGTGCAGTAACACTCAGACTAAGAAATATCTGAATGGGCAGGGGTTTTTTCTTGGCTGACTGCATGTAGAAGGAGAAAAGGTATTTTCCAAATTGGTATAAGTAGGCATGTAAAACCGTGCTGGATTTCCTCACGGGTTTTGATTATCTGGGAGCACTGTTGCAAAATATAAACAAGTTGTGACTCAGTTGCCTGCACTGAGTTCCCTCTCCCTGATGCACAGTATAAGCGTCGTGTTTGTTCTCATTTCTGGCTAGCAACATAAAGAAAGAGAATGAATAGGTGGTGCTAGGTTTGGGGGGAAGCGGATGGGAGAAAGAGTGAACTGTCTGAAGAGGATACATGTGGCATGTTTACAAAAGCTTTTAGATTCTGTTTTCAGAGTAGCTTTAGATATTAGTTAAAATTGCTTTTTATTGTAGAAGTCCATTGTGTTTGGTATAAGTGCAGGGAAAAAAAGGTAGCTGCAAGGTGAGGTAGTGTGTGGGGCACAGAAGCAGAAGGTGAAGGAGCTACTCGCTATGCTGGCATACCAGCTGAGAGCCTTTCACCTGTGACCGGCTTCCTCAACTGGCACAGAGCTTTCCTTGCCCCCTTAGGGCTTTATTCCCTTTGGTTCAATTCCGTCCCCACCCCTAACTGTTGAAGTGTTGCTGTTACATCCCTTGATTCAATCCACAATTCAAGATTTTTTTAGACAGCTGAACTTTTTACCCGATGACTCTTACTAGACTGGCATTTAAAGCTGACCTTGTGTTTTCCAAAAGGGACAGGTCATTGTAACCAAAACATTAGCATTTCCCTTCCAGACATCAGTAAAACCATTGTTTTGCCATCAATACAAGGCTGCGATTTGCAATTACTCCACGCCTGCTTACCTTCCAATCAGTATTTCTGTAACTGTTAGCATAATTAAACGAGCTGCTGCTTTGAATTAGGCTTGCGGCACTGTTACGCGCTTCTCTTTTATTTTTTTTCTGTACAGTGGAACAAAGCAATGCTTCAAAACAAAAACATTCAGCAAGTTTACACTAATTTACATTTATTTTTTAAAAAAAATATTTAAACACTTGTGTATTTCACCTGTGGATTAACAACTACAAATCAAATAGGGTTCATCACTTCGAAGAGGTTCACAAGTACAAAACAGCCTCCTTCTGGCATCTTCACATCCTCCTCTTCTGTGTGCTTATGTACAATACTGTGAGAAGGAGAAAGCAGCACACATGAGAGGGCCCTGGTAAATAACGTGCAGAAACCTGTTTGTTTAAAACATCTTATTTCTATGGCTTGTACAACGACAGCGTAATGAATCCCACTCGGCATGAACAAAGTCGGGAAACTTTTAAGTCCAGGTTTCAAGAAATGCTATAAAATTTACACATTATGTATTACTTCAGTATTTATAATGCTCATAGCTAAACTACACTCCAGCAGATGCAGAGGCAGAAAAATGGCAGCTACCCTGTGAACAAAAGCTGGAAATCCCAAGCACTTAAGGCAAAGCTAGCGATTACCTGTGAAGTAGCAGACACCTTCCCTCCGCTCAGCTGGTGACATACCCAGAGCAGATCCATTCACATGGAACTGCATCATGCTCCTAAACCTGGGATGTCTTAAGTTCTCTGCTCAGCCTGTTCTTCAGCCTCCTGCCTCTCTTATTCATTTGTTTTAACTTTTACAAAAGATTTATATTTCCGTAATTGATTCTCCAGCTGCAATGTCATTGGACTCCTTGGCATAATAATCCAAATTCCTTGCAAAAAGTATTTGGCCTCATTCAAGGATTATTTCTCCTCCCAAAAAACTCTTGCACACTGCTGCCACATTCTCTTTGACTTTTTTTATAACGTGGGATTCAGTTCTTGTTTCTTTTTATTCCCTCCCTCCTTCCTGTCCTCCGTTTTCTTCTCAAGTAACTTGGTCAAACTCTGCTTCATTAACCTTCTCTACAAGCCTCTTCACATCTGACTTGTGAACCCTTTCTATTTTCAGATATTCTTCTCCCTGGCATGTCCTGCTATTACAGCCTGATACCAGAGACATTTCAGGAGCCTGGGATTGTCCTTGAAATGCACCAAAATTCACTTACTGCACTGGGATATTCAAAGGCTCAATACTAAAGTACAAGTGACTTTTTTTTTTTCTTGACTGGTGGTAAAATCTTAACCCATAAAGATGAAAATAGCTTCCAGGACTAATGAACAGCATTCATTCAGGTCTGGACAACTGTATCACAAGGAAATATTACACTGTCATCAATATCTATACTGTATCCTAAATTTATGCAGTAGTAAGTCTAGCAAAACACAGAAACTTCTATGGAACAGAGGCCATCTAAGCAGGCAGCAAGTGCAAAAGAGTAAACCTGTCAAATGACAGTAAATAAGCTCTAAGGAAGGCTAGAAAAGAGCATGCTCTCTAAATGAGCTTCAAGTTCAGAGGCAAAAAGGGCCAAGGGAATGCAGAAAAGCAAGACATTGAAAAGTGAAACTGTAAAAAGTAAACATGTTAAGGTTTCCAAGGAAGCTTAAAACTAGTATTCTTACAGGCAGCTTGCTTACACCTCAGCCACTCAAATCCAGAAGTAAATATCAAACCACAATCTTTAAGCAATAACATAAGAAGGAGTTACCATTATTTCCTCGGATAAATGCATCCCCGTACTTGTTCTTTAATTGTCCGTTTACATACTCTTCAGTCTGTTCCAGAGCTATATTCATGTACCCATCCAGGCAAGCCAGGACACCTGAAGACAAGTGATAGTTTAAAAGCTTAAACTTATTTTAAAATAAACTAAAATGCATTATGTTTGAATAGCACTGAAAAAAACCCTGTATCTCCTTAACAAATGAAAAGCCCAAGCTTGTCCAGCTGAGTCAGTAGATCAGAGTATTCTTCAAAGAATTGAACCGTAAGTCAGGAACTCCAGGCACTCCAGTAGCGACTTTATCAGTTGATGTAAGAGGGGGTGGGATGGGGTGTGCATGGAAGAAGTCATTAAGGCATGACTTTAAAAAGACTGATAATTTCCCCTTTGAAAGCCTAAGTTGTCCCTTCTTGCTTGTGTTTTAAGCTACACACCTGAAAAGAACCTGTGACATTAAGTGTAACTGGATAACTTAAAGACAAGGTTACGTAAATAGAGTTTTCATCAAAACTTGTGAAGGATATAGCTGAAAAACAACCCTTTTAGTACAGGACACCATACACACTTTTTCATATTTATCTTCACACTTACAAATCTAGAACAACATTGACTGCAAATCTCTCTCTGTTTTGCTTTGAACAAAATTCTACATAACTTTCAAGAGGCAAAGGGTTTTCAAATGATGCTGAAACCTTCCCACAAAAATAAAATTACACTGTTTAATGCAACTCAAGAAAAAACATCTCTGCCATTTGTAATATTAGATGTTCTTTTGATCAGGAAAATACGCATTTGAGTAGCACTGATTTTAGACAAATATTTATGGTCTCACTTCTCACAGCCCCTGTTGAAGGCTGTACCTTGTTCACACAGTATTTCCTATGTGCTGGCAGCATGATGGCATTTTTTTTAAGTCAAAAATCACTCCTTGGTGTCTACACCCACCCCTGAGATCAGAACTATGGCCGTCTACAAATTTAACTTGCCAAACAAATTATTCATGTAAGGAACTGAATATGGGGATTAACAGATGTAAAGAATCTGATTTGTTAATCATGCCCAAAACAACTTGTAAAAAGCTGTACTAACTATCTTCATCTTGCACGTGTGTTTTCCTGACTTGATGCTTGCACACACAGACAATACTACTAAAATAATTTTTTCTTCTCTTTGAAAAACACCTAATTTATTTACTTGGCATTAAAACTCAAAATATAGTGTATTGGCTGTACTTGGAGAGGGGGAGAAACTCCAGTCTGAGAATAATTAGGAATTCAAGTTCTCCTGCCAACCTGTAATAGTTTACAGAGTATTATTATTATTTTCCTCCATGTTTTTCTTTCCTCTGTTTCCACACACAGAGGTAAAACTGTCTGCTCACAAAGTGTTAGTAAATGCACCCAAACCCCCAAACTAAACAGGAGTCAGAACTTCAGTAATCCTGAGTGCTCCATGTAACGATAGAAAACAAAAAAGTGTTTGCCCCAAATTAAAATTGGACTGTGTGGATTTTTTTTAGCTACCACTCAGTAGGCCATAAATGCAGCATTTTCAAACTCTTGTTCCCAGAGTGCATTCACAGTTGGCTCACTCTCTTCCTCTTTTTCTTTGTGTTTACTCTCAGGCCACTAATGGCATTAAATATTGTCACTGCCCATCCTGGCTAGTATTTTATCTGTTTTATCTATATGTAGAGATGTTTTAATGTACATATCCATCTCTACACACAGAAATCATACATATAAATTTGTCACTGATTACTTTCCTAGGGCGTCTTCCCTTAGATGTGCGCAGCACTTGGCAGTGAATGAGGACATTTTACAGTTACACATCAACCCTTGTATTAGGCCGCGTTTGTGCGTATGGTGGTTCAGAGGGTGGAGGTACAAACACAAAATTAGCAATGTGGTCTAGAGGGAAAATCTAGGCAGATCTGCAACAAGAGGCTGAGATGCTGGCTTTTTTAATGTTTGTTTTTTAAAAATACTGGACAAATTTCTGCAGAAAACAGAGTGCACAGTTTTGAAATGAGAACAGTATACAGGTTTTTAACTGCAAGATCACATCAAGCGGGAAGGAAGGAGAGCAGAGGGAAGTAAGGAAGGGAGGGGATAAAATTCCAGTAACAAATAAGGGTGCTCAAAGGAGCTATGGCTGAATTCCTGGCAGGTCTGACTGTAGGCAGATTCCTCTGGCTTTGCTGAGGGGAAAGTAGAGTAGTTTATCTGCAGCAATTACAAATGGATCTTACCAAGCAGAAGGTACCAGTGTTCTCCAAAAAAAATAGAAAGGGCATCCAAAAACCACATCTGGTTTGGCCCTGTCTTGCGTATACCTTTAGGTAAATGATGACTTGCTTTAATTGACTTTAATGAGGTGTTGCTACATTCTCCTGCAAGAAAGAGTTTACAGAGGCCAAATACCGATGAGAAGTAGTGAAGGTTTTAAGCCATCAACTCCACATGAAGTGTTCGGACAATGTGCTTTACAAAGATATGACAGGTTGCAAATTTTGTCAGCTGAGAGATACTGAAGAGGAACAGGAAGGGATAAGAAGGTACTGCTTGCTTTGTCAGTGAACAATAACAATTTAAATCTGTCATAATACAAACATTCCTTGTCACAGCACAAACAAGTCTCCTCTCACAAGGGCTAAGCTGAGCCAACTGAATTAAACCTATCTGAAGCAGTGATCTGTAGCAGGACCGTAAAGTTTAAGTCATTCCAGAATAAAATGTCTAAATTGTGCAAAACAGCAGGTATGTGATAGTTTTAATTAAGTTTGGATACTACTAAAAAAATTGGACAGGCCGATAGTCTTATCCTAATGGGAGTAGAACCAGGACATTTCCCTGAACAGAGAAGTTTAATTTACTGGTTAAAAAACCCTATGATCCTACATACAGTGCATGAAGGTATACAGATAGGCTGAAGAGTTCTGGAATAAAACTGCTGGACTGTGTTAAAATGAATTGGGTGTATAGCAGCAAGAGCCACACTGAGCTTTCTCCTGTATCTCTGAGAGTCTTGACCCAAGATGTGTCTAGGCAGTTGTTCAACCAGGAATGTAAATAACTCTTTCATCCCTCACGTGATAGTAGGCTTAGGACTGATAGCACAGTTTACTGTTTGAAGCTTTTCTGGACCGAGGTCTATACTAGGAACCGGAGAACAGGAAGGTGAAGAAAAGGGTAGTTCCAACAACAGTTGCTATCAGAGCACTGAAACAGGGACTGCCTGGCCATTCCAGGAATTGTAATTACAGCCAGTCTTTACAAATATCAGTTTAGAAACTCAGAATTGTCCTGAAACTCCGGTTTAGCCATCTGTGACTAAGGACACTAATGACTTAGATAACTAATTTTAACCTCTAAACCCACTGCTAACCTCCTTTTCATCAGTTTCTCCAGAGTTGATTTTCTATTTTCAATGTCACCATTCTCAGATCTATAGTCACATACTCTAACATTCTAGATCACAGTTTTGCTTTCCAAAAGCAATGCATCTGTTCCAGCCTCCCCAGAAAATTACTTCGCTCAGTTTGAAAGACAGATGGAGAACCTACCTCGATAATCTACTCCAGAATTTAATTTTACAACAACTGGCCTTCCAATGATTTGTTTTAGGAAGTCACTAGGGGTTTGCTTCCGTAGACTCATTTTGATCTTCTCCGGTAACCTGGGAAGAGAAGTGAAAGAGAACATTTGGATAAGCCAACATGCTCACCTATGGTCTTTAAACACTCAGCACAGACAGGCAGTCCCCAAACTCTTAATACTTTCAGTAAGAGAAAATATTGGACATAAAAGCAAAGCCTTAAGGGTGGACGTGGAAAGACAGAGCTCCTACAGCCATAGCATTAAGCTTTCCCTTTGGCATTTTTGTAAACTCTGAAATTATTAATAAGAATCCTTGTTTGCCAGGCGGTGCATCTTGTAAACTTCCAACAGAGCCAAAGGCCTTATCACCTCTGTAACACCTTTTGCTAAAATGTTTTTACTAAAACTAGAGAGCTAAGCTAAGTCTTTATAAGTGGTTCATGCATTTAGAGGATGGAGGGAGAAGCCAATACGTGCTCTGTACACAGAAGCCTGCGCTGCAGCAGCAAGAGAAGGATTTCTCATCTCCGCTCACAGATTTATTAGGAAGAAATTCTTTACTGTGAGGGTGGTGAGACACTGGAACAGGTTGCCCAGAGAAATTGTGGATGTCCCATCCCTGGAAGTGCCCAAGGCCAGGCTGGATGGGGCTTTGAGCAGCCTGGTCTAGTGGGAGGTGTCCCTGCCCAGGGGAGAGGGGTTAGAACCAGATGGATCTTTAAGGTCCCTTCCAACCCGAACCATTCCATGATTCCACACACACCTCACAGCCCGGCCGTTGTTTTCCCAGGAGAGGTTGGGGTATATAAAGCGGCGGCGGCGGCGGCCCCTCGCCCGCCCTCACGAAGGTTAAAACGGCAGAGCCAACGGCTGCGCACGCGGCGGCTGGGGGTACACACGCCTCACAGGGCCCAACCCCCCCCTTCCTTCGCCGGGGGCCCGTAAAGGGGCCCCCGACGTCGCCCGACCCGCCGCCCCCGGCCCGTACTCACCCTCCGCCTGCGCCCCTTCCCGCCGGCCCAGTCAGCGCCGCCCCGCTACGGCGCCTCGGCGGGGCCAAACCTCGCCGGTGGCGAGAAAGCGCGGGAAGGAGGAGCCTGTGGGCGGGAAGGGGCGGCCGCTGCCCGCCTTCCTCAGTGCCGGCCCGCAAGGTGAGGATGCGATTGCCAGTCCCCGAGTGCGGGTTTCCCCACCCGAGTCCGTGGCTTGGAGGGGGTTTATCCCCGCAGTTGGGCGTTTGGGCCGTGAGAGGCGGCGAGGCCCGGCTGGTTTCCCACCGCAGCGGTCTAAAAGCTATGGATTTTTCATGTATTTCCCCCAAAACGCCTCAGGGTGTGCTGACAGGGCTTCACCCCTAGGGCCCTTCGTTGTCCAAACTCGGATTTCCTCACAGAGACGAGTTTTTTACGGCTTTCTTACACTTACAGCCCAAAATCCCATCGATTTCTTGTGGAAAAACTATACAATCCAGTACATTAGGGACGTGGTTTAGTGCTGTTTTTGGTGTTGGGTCAGTGGTTGGGCTCGATGATTGTAAAGGTCCTTTCCAACCCAGGCAATTCTACAATTCTCTGTAATTATATTCTACTATAACGAGATCCTATTGATTCCAAAATGATCTCGCCTTATGTGGGCCTTACTGGAGAAATAAGTGAGTGACTCACAGATCTCCGTGTAGATCCCCATACCAGAGCTGGATAGGAAAGTGTTGCTCAGTTAATTTTACAGATGAATTAGTGAACACAGAAGCTAAGAGATTTTTTTTTTTTTCCCAAATGTCACCTGGAGAGAACATGGCACAACAAGAAAGTGAAGTTTTGCCTTCCATTTCTCCCCATCTTCTCACTCATCCTTTCCCCTTTCCCCCAGCTATCCCCTAATGTCTGGAAAATACTTTTCTTTTTTTTTTTTTAGGGGATTTAGTACCGTGACAGGAGTTAATCAGCTGTGAAAGCTTCTGGACTGGAATTTTATTCTTCCATTATTGAATTAGTGTTTTGGTGAAACTCTTAATTCTCGTGATACAAAGAAAACACACTGCAGCTTTTCAGAACACAGATTTGTATTCTTTCTTCCTTCCAGAGTCGTTTATCTTCTCTTTTTGAACATGTGTCCAGTAATATTTTTTTCCCAAAGCTTACGCTAAAAGGCGAGTTCTGCAAACTCAACCCAGTTCACCTGGCTGTCCCAGAGTTCAAGCATAGGCACGGCCAGGAAAGTTGGGCCATATTGTGCCCATGTTTCCAGGCAACCATCATGTTAATCAGGAGCATCCAACTGTGCTTGATTATATCTAGTACTTGAAGCAGAAAAGGAACATAAAATAGTTACTCTGGGGAGCAGGCCTGCGAAGTTTTATTTGTCTGCCTGGCTTCAGAGCACAGTACTTTGATAAGGGAGTTGTTATCGATCTCTGTGATAAAGACTGGGCAAGTAGATTTTTCATGCCTGGGCTAGTAAATATTCGTGACAATTTTGCAAGCCCAGCTAGGGATATTTTATGCTTTGGGAGCCTTTCTCTTTGTTTTATTTCTTATGACTTTGCAACATGTATTTCATTTTTTGCTAGCCATCAGAACCTGCTGAGCTATTTTGCCTTCTGTGCAATAGGCTGCATTCTAGATAGTTTAGGCATATATTTACTTAGAGTTTCTATGCCTGTGGGTACTTTGATTGTTTGATGTCAGTCAACAAAATCCTTCAGCTTTCCTGCCCCATACCCTATTAACCTCACAAACACATCTGTTTTGAACCACGGGCATTGAGGTTGGCAAGTTTTGTATCCTTAGCTCCCTTCTTTCATGGTTTGAGACCAAGTCATGAACCCAAATAGTAGGTAATTTTCCTTGGTTTGCCATAGGTCTTGAAGCAGTCTCACGTGCTGTTCCTAGTGGTAAGTTAAGCTTTGTGCAGGAAGGCATATGTTGCTGAGCACTTTGGTGTAGCGCGGTTCGCACCTGGGAAGAGAATCATCGCATCTGTTATTAGGCAACCTCAAGAATGTGTTATTTCCTGAGTGACAAAACCCCAGTGACCTCAGGTCTTCTAAGGATTTAAGTAATTCACATGCAGTGGACTCCTTAAAGATTTCAAAGCTTCAAGAGTGAAAATAAAATTAAGACGTCATTGGCTAATGATTCTCTCTTTGTTTGTTTGTTTATCATTTAGATGAAAAAGGATTTTTGATCTAAAATGTTGCGTACCTTGCTGTCAGGAGGTTCTTTTAAATACTGCATTGCTTTATCCTTTCATACTGTACTATGACAGAGCTTTTCCAGCTGTATAACTCATGGAAATCAGCGAGATGCTGCCCTTGCATTTGAATCAAGATGAACTTGAAAGGTGAACATTGTAAGTGGTAGAAATTATTTATAATTTAGTAATAAAAGTTTATGTCTAACACTCCAAATTTCATACATCTGCTATGTGCTGGCCTTGAGATATAGAACAATTGTGATTGCCTTTACATTTGGCCTTAGAGGAAAGGTCATAAATTACAATGATAGAGTTCGTAGTCGTTCCCAGCTCACAAAATTTCCATATTAACATCTTCACCTCAAACATAAATGGTTACAAAGTTACAAAGAAAAGAGTTGTGTTGGCCTTTGTCAACTTAACTTAATGATGGAAGTCGGTGAATCATGTACTATTACTAACTCTTAACCATAAAGCATCGCCGGATTCTTCTTCAGAAGACCTAATTAAAACTTTACAGTTAACTTTAAAAATGAAATGGGATTTGACAGTCTCTCTCTCCCTCTTCAATGCAATAAAAACCACTTCAAAGTTAGGAAGGTTTTTCTCTCCCAGCTACTTGAAATAAAAGCATTTCCATAGAGCGAGGTGGCTGTATAACACAGAATGTGTTAAAAAGAGTGTCCGGTTTTTCTATTTCTTGTGAAGCGCGCACCATTTATGTAAGTTAAATGCAGGAGAACAACAATCCAGATGACAAAAGGATGTCTGTGGCAGATTTTTAATTCAGTCTATGTAATCCCTGGCTACAACCAGTACATGAAATAAAAGAAGACTTATTAAAGAGTCCTCACCTGAAAATTGTGTCAGAGAGGACAAACCCCATTGTGGCCACAATCACAACATGCCCCATGATTTTAACAATCAACTTTGGTGCCGCCTTAGATTAGAAAGAAAAGAAATAAAATAAAAAAATTGAAAATTAAGCAATAAAATAAGAGGCCAAGAATGAGTTCAAAATCCAGGGCAACTTTTCTTGTTCAGAGCCTCTGAGGGGGTGGGGGCAGAAGGAGATGTCAGCCTCCATGAAATAGTGTCGAGGTGGAGAGGCTCTGCAATTAAAGATTAGCACTGTTATTGCAGGGTTTCCTGAGGGCCTTGAAGTAAACATGTGTCCCAGTTTGAGGAAAACTGAACCAACTTTCTGTGGGTAATTTTACTTCCTAGCTAGGCCTCTTCTAACTCTCTGAAATTAACAGCATGTTGTGCCAAAAATGTTTTTTTCTCAGAGTGATAAGACCAATGTTTACAACTAGTGCCAAGGAATAGTAGCAGGGAGGCTCTTGCTTATACTTACTGCTGTAACAACCAAGGTCAGCTAATGTCGTTATTTGCCCCGTTGGAGTTGGAGGGTCAGAAATGGAAAAGCATAGAGGGGTCCCACCTGCAGGGAGGAGCAGACAGGAGAGGTGACCCAAAACTGACCAACAGGGTATTGCATCCCATTTGCCCCATGCTCAGTATAAAAGCTGAGGGATCAGTCAGGTCAGTCTCTCTTTTCTTCCATGGCCGACGTCAAAGGAGGACCCTGTCCATCTGCCTTTGATTCCAATCCGTGTGTTCTGACACCATCTGTAGAATCCAGTTCCCACCCATCATTGAGTCCAGTCTGGGACTTCCCCAGTGTCTGCCAGTGACATCATCCTGGGAGCTTAATATGGTTTTGTATATACTGTATCTATTTCATTATTTTCTTTTTATTATCGATATTTCATTAGTTTAGTTTCTTCTAAACTCATAAATCTCTTTATCTCTTCTCCTCCTCTCCATGTGCGAGAGGTGGGGGGAGAGCATCTGTTGCCAGCCATTGGCCAATTTGGCCAAAACCACAACAACATGTTATTACATTTCTGGAGTTTGAGAGGTTGAAGGTGAGATTCTGCTCCCACTGAAGCCTGTGGAAGTTTTGCTAATTGCTTATCTGTACTAAGGATGCCTCTAGGAATTACCGAAAATACCCCTGAAATCTCAAAACAAATCCATCTCAGTGAACTGGTACCAAAAAGATAACTGTTAGACTGATAGCTGTCAGAGCTTTTTTGTTAGAGTCATGGAATGGTTTGGGTTGGAAGGGACCTTAAAGATCATCTTGTTCCAAGCCCCCTGCCGTGGAGGGGTGGGTGTCCTTCTCAGATGTGGATCCTACGTGCTGGCCTGATTCAAAACTCCTCCAAGTGGATTCAGGATAAGATTCTTAGGTGCAGATCCTTTCCATCCACTTGGGATCAAGAAAGCACCATACATGCTCTCTCCACAGCTCTCCCACGGGATTCCTAAGGCAGAACTGCACACATTGCACAGCATAAGACATCAATCTCATGACAAGAAAGCTTTTGCCACCTGAGTGTCTTGTCTGCTTTTCAGTCCTGAAGTAACTCCTGTGCTGGCGGAGTGGAGATTAGCTTCCCCCTTGTTGCTGCAGCCCCCCAGGCTGTTTTCTGATAGCAAGCTAGCGGGCGTGATTTGCGGAGGGCTCTGCGTCTCGCTGTGCATTGTCAGAGGCTGTGCTGTGTGCGGAGAATAGGTCCGTGCCAGATTTGTCCTTTGGCACAGGACCGCTGAAACTGACCTCGCGACTCTCTTGAAGTTGGCATATCCTCCATGCTCTCTGTCCCTTTCTTTTTCCTTTTGGGCCGTGTTCTTTCACTGTGATTTGTGCATCTTAGAAGTCGTCTTCTGATGTCCTGAGGGTGAGGAATTGGACACTGAAGGGTGCAGGAAGAAGCAACAGAAAGGCAGTATTAGGACCTCCCTCCTTTTCCTCCTCAATAAACTTCCTGGTAAACAGGGAGCTGTCAGCAGGTCTTCAGGGAGCTGGGGAGAATAATGTGAGAACTCAGCCCGAGTCTTTTTCTCTGTCTCCTAGACTTTTAGGTGTGTAGATAAGAAAGGGAAGATCCCCGTAAGCTTTCAGAGTTCACGTAACTCCCTCTGAGTTCCTGGGAGTGCTCTCCTTGGCTTCCCCAAGGGGCAAGCTTTTTCATGAGCCTTAGGAGGTTTGACATCCTCCCTTGCATGCATTTGGATGGGAGAGTTCAAACCTTTCAGCATTTGCATGATAGTCTATCTGTGCCTATGCAGTAAAAGATCAAAGATTTTTTTTCTCCTTAAATGAAGGCTTAGTTATCCAACATTATTTCCCATACTATGCTAAGATCATTAGAACTGCTGATTCCCAGCCATGTTCTCAATTAAGTTAGTGCGTTTTTAAATTGGACCTTAATCAAAAAATGTTGGGTTTGTGCTACAGATTTTAAACAGAAGAAGGAACAGGTTACCTAGAGAGGCTGTGGATGCTCCATCCCTGGAAGTGTTCAAGGCCAGGCTGGATGGGGCTTTGAGCAACCTGGTCTGGTGGGAGGTGTCCCTGCCCATGGCAGGGGAGCTGGAACTAGATGATCTTTAAGGTCCCTTCAAACCCAAACCATTCTATGAAGAACCTAATACAATTCTGTCTTATTCGAGTTCTAACATTGTGCTTACCACCTTGGGGTTTATGTTTTCCTGTATGGATTAAGTGACATGATTACCTTTTGTCACATGCTTGTCTCTCCTACAGCTTAACAGATCACGTGAGAATTGTGCTTTCCGTCCCGTTAAGTAAAAGCTGGAAACCCCTCTTGATTATTTTCTGCAACATTTAGCTAGATTCTATCCAAAATATGATGGAATTGGACACAGCCTTTTGTGTTTAGACTTTCTAAAATATTTACATCAAAGAAACACATGTTCTCTATTTTTTTTCCAGTATGGAATATCAATTCCAGATGACATTTCAATGTAAACTTTTCCATAGCCAGTTCAATGACGCTAATTCAGTGCTTCAGGTTGAAACCTCTGATGTCAAGTTTAAGCACAGACACAGGCTGAAGTAGTTACTTTAAATTGACCTGCTGGTGTAAAGCATCTGCAAGGTTGGTTCCAGCTCCCCAAAAATGCTTCTGATGCAGACCTGGGGATACGAAATAAACATGAGGCAGCTCCGATTTGTAGTGTGGTAAAAACAATACATACCTTGTTCTAAAATTCAGTGAAGATGGAAGTTTTTTTTTAAAACTGTTCACCCACCTTTCTCACCCTCTCTGATCTTTTCCACTTAAGGATCCAGCTGATGCTCTAGGGAAGAAATATCATCTGACTCACAGGGCGAATACGTCTCTTTTTGGGAACTGACTGGGTCTACCATCACCTGACTTCTTCCAGCGTCTCAACCCAATTTTTCCGTTTACCTGGTCCTCCACAGCCATTTCATATATGGGGAAAATGTGTGTTTGCCTCTTCTTAAAAAGAGCCTGAGAGCCTTTCCATGGATTTCAGCAAGCAGTGGATTAGGGATCAAGCCTAAGATAAATTGAGCTGGGTTTTTTCCCATCCACACATTTCAGTCTTCCAGAAATTGTAAGACATAGGCCTGAACCCAGCAGTGCTACTTCACTGTATGGAACAGTTCGCATGGTTTAAGCTATAGTTGTAATAGTAGCAAATTGAGTTTTACTGACAGACCACGACATTACATAAAAAGAAGCGTAGACAACTGTGAAATTCAAAGCATTTGCTGACACGTACAAAGAAAAAATAGTGGAAAATGAAGACATGAAAAAGAGATTGGGGTTTCAATCTCCTGACTTGCAAACCTTTGGTTTTGTTGCTATTATATATTTGTAGAGTATGTAGAACCTCCTTAGACATTACTGGAATGCAAATAAAGAATTAATAAGCAAATGTTAGAGAGAAAATAAGTATCCAAAGATGATTCAGTTTGTCTATGTCAGGATCACCTTCCTGGATATTAGCCAGACTGGAAGGCACACGTAGAGGCTACTAAGTCAATGTTTACTCTGTTGATACATTACTGTTGTGAGGATACTGGAAATAGGCAAAAATGATGGTGGTGTTGTAACTCAGAATACCTGAGTTCTTATATGCCTTTGCCAGAGGCTCCCAGGGTGACTCTGGGTGAATCACATCCTCAGTGGCTCAGTTCCCACATTCAATTAAAAGAAACTTGATTAGATGGAAGAAGCTCTTTTTATTAGTGTAAATTATTTTTGAAGTGGAGTGGAAATAGGGAAGATATATGTAGAAAAATCTCAAATATTCTTAGTTTCAGTAATTTGTAACATAAATATTTAACCTACTGTTAATTCTGGAAATCAAGCAAGTATTTAAAATAATGGAGATTGTCTTGTAATCACTGTGTTCTTTCTGTGCCTAGCTGGAGAGTTCAATTTCTTTAGAAATAAGACGTGATTTAATGTCAATGTTAGATCACTCCTAGAGCATTTGTGAGATGGTGTTTTTCACTGGCCCAATTCTTGGCCGTTGACTACAGAATCATTATTTCTGAGGTTAATGGAACAGAACAGAATGTGATTATTTTGTAATGTAACAACAAAAATAGGTAAAATCAAAAGGGAGGACTAGAAATCGTATGTATGCAAGATAAACAGTTTTGTTAGGAATAAAGCAAAAGCATAAAAATGTTCATACTAAGTCAGAAGTTAATTTTTAACTGAGCAAATTATGCATCTCCCTTGCCTTTTAAACTTTATTATAATTTCAATGGATACACTAGTGAAAATAAGGATGCTATGTATAAATATAGATCGGTCAATACGGAATGACTGGCTGTGACCCAGTCCCCAGGGCTTGCAGTTTCAGAGGTAGTAAAAACCTCAAATATGCTGTTCAGGTCTGATTCCCTGGTGTTCACACACCCAAGAGAATATTCCTACATACTTTAGTCTTGACTGCTTTTACAAGAAAAAATATATTACTGGAAAAATTATATAAAACAATATTGAAGGTTATGTACTAACAGTTCCAGATCTATGCTAACAGGTATGAATGAATATTATCTTCTAGGAGAGAGGAATGATGCAGGGCAACTGACTCGCTCTTCCGTGGTCCGTTTTTCAGCTTTCAGGCAAAACTGCCATCTGTGCTATCAGTGCAGCTCCACTAGTCCTAGGAATTGTAGGAGCTTTAGGGCAAAACCAACACCCATGTTTTTTCACTTGCGTAATCCTACCTAAAAAATTTAGAGGGCAGTAGCGTAAAGTGCCTGTAGCAATTCAGACCAGCTGTCATTAAAAATTGCACCCTCACTACTGCTGGTGGACCTGCGTGGATGCTGATAACAGGGGCGAATGCTGAGGAACCACTCAGCATAGACAAGACTTGTGACTGTGAAACTGAAAAGATTCAAAAGGCTCTTCTGAGAAAAGAGAAGATACAAAAGCCTGATCAGTAGTCCTTGCAGGCTTTTGTGGCTAGGAAGGTGTTGGCAACGTTGCTGTAAAATGGGTTATAAATCCTTATGACTTGTATCATTAAAGAACTATGGCTCTCATTACTTTGCTCTGCTCCACTCTACATAAACAGAGGGCTTCATTATACAAAGAAGATGAAGAAAATCCCCTCTATATTCAGGAGAAACTGGAAGGTGAAGCAGGGAGCTGTGTTCATACCATGCATTGCTTTTCTTTGGTTTCTTGTTTCGTTTCACTTCCAGCTCCACTGAGCGAAACATGCTCTGGTTTCCTCCATGACATATGTGGAATCTTCTGGTCTCACCTCTTCAGACCATATCCAAACCATGTCATCTCCTCAGCTACTAAATTCTTCCTATGTATTCATCTTCCTCATCCAAATCATCATTTTGTGGTTGATTTTTGTTGGGGTTTCTTTTTTTCATGGTTTTCACCTGTGCACTTGTCTGCTTGGAACTGACACTACCAATTGATTTCACATAATGCACGCAGCAGAGCCTAAATTTATATTTCTGTCTGTGGATGTAGGGTTCAGACATTAAAATCAATGCCTTGGAGGTGAAAGGCTTCATCGTTCATAAATAACTCTCGAGCCACTCATTTCAGCTCCTCAAACAGAGTATCGACAATGGAGTATGTCATTTGGAAGATGGAAATACGCATGCTGTGCTCACGTGCTGAAGTTTCCTTAGTTGGAGAGAATTCGAATGGAAATGGGGAATAGCAGTGGATTAGTATTTTCACACAAGATGGATAAGGAGATTTATTTTTTTTTTAGAGTAAAGCAATATCTGCGATAATTTTAGCCCATTAATTAATAATAAATAAATAATCACATGCTGTGTGAACAATTCAGGGGTACATCAGCAAACGATGCAAATTTCCAGTTTGAAATAAGCAAGTCAAGTATTGGACAGGTTATTCTAGAGATGTCGGATCTGTTCTCACTTCTGTTGCTGAGCTGCTCTCAAATGTTAAGACAGGTCATCTCACCTCTCTGTGTCTCAGTTTCCCTTCTGTAAAACAAGAAGAATGATTTATCTAAAGTGCTTTCAGATCAATGGAGAAAAAGCTTTATGTAATGGCAAGGTATTATTAATATCCTAGTGATGCCATGAGAGAAAATGATCAATAATTATTTATATTTTTCTTTGCTGTTTAGGAGATATTTTTCTACTGTCTATATTTTCTGAAGTCTTATGCATAACAGGTGAATGTTGTCGCTTTCTTGCAGAACATACAAGTCTTTTTGTATCTATGTGATATAAAGATGAAAGACAGGTTAAATTCTGGTATGTCGTTTCTCTCAAGGCTGGAGGGCCAAAGTCAAAGGGAAAATCTAATGATTTACTGCATGAGCAAGTACAAAATCTATGCATTAATAAATTCTACAGGACTGTATATTCATGCTTTCCTTACACTGTTTTTTTAAGCTTGAATTTTTTTAGGAATCGAAATAAAAAGGACTGCTTTCAAAAATTGCCCCACATTAAATAATCCATGTTTAAGAAATTGTGTATTTATTTTTCAAGTAACCTCATTACTACCAGACTACTTTTTCCTTTTGACAGTAAAGCAGAGTGCTTATCTTCCATATTTTCATAATGAAAGCTCCCAAGCACAGGATACTGTGGCAGATTTACAGCCTGCCAGCAGCAGAACTGACAGGCATTTTAATATGAAAGGAGATATGATGTCTTTAATGTACAGTGATGTCACTTCTAACAAGGTAGAAGCCTGCTTTTTGCACTGCAATCACCATAAGAAGTGAAACCTGTCTGCTTCAGGAGTGACCTTTTAACCCAGGAAAAGGTCACAAATAATAGAAAAAAGACAGGACTCTGCTTACTCAGGTGGAAGGGCACACTGACGTTGGAGGAGCAAGGCTATTGTGGATGTGCATTATCTCCAGGAAGTTGAAGCTAGAAATAGTCTAGCTAGAGCTAACCTTGAGAACAGAAAAGGAAAGGATAATGAAAATCCTCAAGGGAGTGTTAAACTGAAAGCTAGATTGCCTGTTGACCACCTTTTTTCCTTTTATCCAGCATTGATTTGGACCTAATAACTTGAAAGTGATATTGACAGCAATATAGTCTACCATTAGCTGGACACATGATTATTTCACTGAGATAAAGGACAGCAAGCCAGTACCAAAACCTAGGTCGCATTCTACATTAGACCAAGGAATTTACTACTTTGTCTAGGAAATATTTGCCACTGATTTTAAAGGATGACTTAAAGTGTGCATTTCTTAAGTCCCTTCTTAAATGTGCTTCCAGCTCCCGATTGAAAGATTTTATCATTCTGAAGCTGCACCATTCTTAAACCTTGTATACAAGAGCATAAGATGAAAGGGCCATAAAATGGCAAGAACTCTCAAGGTCCAATAAGTATCTTTTGTTAGCATTAGGCTGGTGACTTTGGATAATTACAGAAAATTAAACTATGTGGGCATCTCTTTCTATATATATAGCTATATCTCGTGAAGAGATTCACTTTCTCTAAACTAAAATTCAGAAAACCAACTTTGCATATCATGCCTTTTTGTATTTTGGCAGTTTGATCTTGAAGGAATGTCCTAAGGGATGAAAAAAACAACATAGGAGGTAATTCTGTTGTTTTCTGTTATCTTTGCAGAAATCTTAATTTTAAAAGAAAATGCTTTTCAGCAGGATCTGAACCATAATCATCTTCTAGCTGGGGTGACGGGACACTGAAACAGCAATATTCAGGTAAGACAAAACAAGCAGGATATCACAGTGTTGGCCAATCTGTATAGTGTTATCCCCAAAAGGAAGCACTGATGTCAGTACAGCTGCGTATCTGTGTCCCCTGCAAAATCTGAAATGATGGTTGACCTCATGAAGATGACTGTAATATTCCACATCTAGTCCTGTATTGTTTTGAATTTAATATTTATAAGTGAGTGCGTTCTTAGAGGTGACGTGATTGGTTTTAATTTACTTTGAAACAGCTGTCTCTCTTCATCCCTCTTCAAAACGCAGGGAAGAGAAACTGCAAATTCAAGTTTACGTATGGAAATAATCAAGTCACATTTCAGTAAAAATGTCAGAAATACTGGCAGTATCAGTGAATTCTTCTCCCCATTTTGAACCTGTTCTTCTGACAGCAAAGGAACTGTGTATGCTTGGAGATATGATAATTGTATTTTCCAAAAAGTAAAAATACTGTGAAATGAGGTGTGATGTGATAGTGCTGTAGATCCATAGATCCCAGGAAAAAAAAAAAAGTAAAATCAGATGCCATTAGTGTAAGTTAATGGTTTGAAAGGTTCTGTAATAGTTTTTAAAGATCCTGTGTCTGGAGACAGAAGCAGCTTGACAGGCACAAGTTGTGAACTGCTACACTTTCCGTGCTAACTTATATCTGTCGATATATTGGTTATGGAGCTCTGCCGAGGCCATTCTCCAAAGGCAGCCTGTCACATTTCTCTAAAGATAAAACATCCCTAAGGGTACAAAGAATTCAGGGACACCAGCTGATAGACAGGATCAGCACTGCAACTCTAACATTTTATGGCGAAGTTCAATGAGTGAGTCCTTAAACGGATAATTGAATTGATGAAAGGCTTACAGTTGCTCCGATGAAGCTTGTACTTTCTCCATATGTAAGACTCAGGATAGTTTAAGCAAAAATTGAGGAAGAAATTCAGGAGAGAGACATTCATAAGCACTTTGAAAATTGGTCTCACATGAAAAGCTTGCCATTTTTTAGGTCACATGTGCCATTTGTCCAAAGAATCCTCTTTCTTGAGAAGTGTCATTTGCAACAGCCCCTTTTTTTCTAACTAAGGATTTGTAAATATTTTTAGAACATGTCTCACTGCTTCATGACTCATTCCCCTTACGATCTTTGATACTTTTCCCATTTGTGATCATGTAGCATCCCTGTGGCATATGGTCACCTGGGAAAGTACTATTAGGGGAGAAATTAAGGGATTTTAGCTATTTTTAACGACTCTTGGAAGGTAGAAACGTGTAAGAAGAGCCACATCAAAGCAACATTTTTTGATCTACTGTATTACAGCAACCAATCTCATTGTTTGCCTGTGCTTTCCATGCTGTATCCCTCTGTTGTATCTTTGTTTATAACTGAATTATAAACTGTCTGGGGAATGTGCTTTGCTTCTGTGTGTGCTTATATAGTGCCAAGTGCAAGAGAGCGATGGCCTGTGGCTTGGATCATTAGGTGCTATGATAATATAATTTTTAAATAAATGCATATTGGACCAGGAACTCATATATTCCTTTTTTTAAAAGCCTTGGGTTTAAGCCTCTATCTGATTAGTATCTTGTATTGTTGTCATTAGCTTCTTCTTTAGAAAACTCAGAAGGTAGTTATGTTCTTCACGCATTCAGCAGGTATATGATGGCTTTCAGAGAACGAGGATTGTAGCCTCAGATGGGTAACAAATCTCTGCGTGTTTAGTAATATTTAGATAGTGTAGGGAAAGAACGCTTCCTGTAAGGGTGAATTTTATTTGGCTGTGAATGTCAGTACCGCTTTATTGATATCTGGTGCATGAAGTTCAACTCATCTGTTCACTCTGGCCATGATTCAGGCAAATGTTTAGTGTCAGGGAGCACATATTGTATTGAAAGTTGTCAGTGAGGACACATGTACCTAGTTCAGGCAGTCTGAAATGAACGACCTGGTTTGGACCTCTGAAATAAACCCTATATTTGAGCTGAATTTTTGATGTTTAAGTCTCGTATAAGTAACTTAATATGGCTGACAAGTTATTTCAGACTTGCTTGTATGCTTACACTGTCTCCCTAAATATATATATATGTGTGTGTTGAGTGTTCTGATAGATTTTTTTTTTTTTTGGAGAAAAATAGATTTCATTCACAGTTTATTTTTATTTATATGTATGTTTAATGCAATTACATATTTACACTAGTCTCACTGTATAAGGATCATGAATTAATATACCATGTGCTTGAATATGAATTTTTCTTCTTTATATACGGCTAGGTTATAACTGCTATTTTTTTTTCTCCCCCCTCCAAACTGTTTTTGGATTCCTTCTGCAAATGTGGCATCATTCACCATTCTGTTTAAATAACCAGATTGGTGAGAATGTTTGACTTTTTAAAGCACCTTCCCTTTATGGAGAATTAAAGGTCATAGCTGGAAAACTGGCCATCCGAGCCCAGTCATTTCTATATATTTTGTTAATTTTTCCTGGTTAATGGTCCTTTCAAATTCAGATTGCATGGTTACTTTAGACTCGAATCAAATGCTCCTCGGAAATAGCAGCTCACAGTGGGAAAAGATAACCCATTTCCTTTAGCGTTGTAGCTCTGTCTGTGAACTATTGGCATCACATGAAGATTGATTAAAGTTCTGCAGACACCTAATGCAAAAAAAAAAAATTGCTCTCCTTGCCCGTTTCAAAGGATAGCTATCTCAAATTCTATCCACTTGCCTCTGAGGTCTGAAACTGGCTGAGTCTGTTTATCAATTAGGGTGCCAGTGTTTAGAACAACATTTAGAGGATAATGGTAATGAAGGGACCACAGTCATGGCTTCAGGGGAACATATTAGTATTAACCTCAGTGCTAGGTCATGCCCTATCCCTTTTAATGAGGAATGCTAGGGCTTCCAAGACAGGTGCATTTTGAGCTGAAGAGTAACATAACCTTTTCTACCTTATCATGTCAGGTGGCAAATTTAAACCACAGTGGACTGAAATAGGCTTGCTCAGCACTATAGATAATTTAATTCCTTAGCCATCTTTCCTCTTTATCTCCTGTTGACATGCTCCAGACTATAAAACAATAAGAGAAACCATGTTCAGATAAACATAAACCTTACGAAGATGTACAGTAGGCTTTGTGCCCTTCCCCTCGCTCACCTCTGCGAACTGCAGAATGGGGTGCAGTTGGTGAAGAGGTAATGGATGAACCTGGATCCTGAGTGCACTGTGCTTTGGGATCCACCTGCCAGTGTCTCGCAGACCACTTTCAAAAGCCTCAGCAACCTTGCGCTACCCAGTCCTTACTTTGCAAGCCCAAAGTCTTTCTTGGGGGGAAGCTGGTTGTGAGCGGGGATATATGAGTTTGACCTAGACCTTTTCTGCATGGTGTGCTTTTGCCAGTCTGTGCTCCCTTGGAGTTTCTATATTTAAATATTATATGCATGTTTCCAGAAAATTACCTATTTACGCTTATAATTAAAAGTTTCCTGGGAACCACCACCTTGTTGTCTGTTCCACAATGGGCTCCCTCATAAAATAAGCTTGAAGTATGCCCTATTTCTCTTCAGGTTTTGGAGGATAAAAGCAATTGATTCCATTAGCCATCAGTCAGGGACAGAATAGCTCATACATCTGAAAGTGCTGAATCCAAGTATCATTATTTATGGTTGGGCAGCAGCATGATTCAGTGAAATATGCTGCTTTCCCCAAGAGTTGCATAAGAATTACTACTTTGATGCTGCTTTGTAATCCTGCATAAGCTACCTAAACATTTTGTGACTCAGCTTCCCCTTTTATAAAAAGGGTGAAATGGGACCTACACTAAGAAAATATATCGTCATTGTAAAGTGCCTGGAGGCAGCGACAGGGCCTCTGTGCTCCGGAAACAACAGCAGTGATCTTTGAGGCAGGGAAGCAGAGAGATGCAGGTGTATCAGCGTTGCCTGCTCTGCCAGGAGCATGGAGACAAGCGGGTCTGTTGAGCAGCAGCCAAGGCTACAGAAGCTTGGTGATGCCAGAGAGCCCCTGTAGCCACTGGGCTACTGGCTTCTGCTGCCTCTGCTGTATTGGAAGGCAGCAGAGTGGTGGTGTGACCTGACACCAAAGAAAGGAAAGCCCTTTCTTAAGAGCTAAGATCATTAGTGGGTATATCGAAAGGGGGATACTTGTTGAGACATTGATTTATGCAGTCGTTTAATTACATTAAAATAGGTGTTGCCAGTTACATGTTTGCAGTAAAGTAAGCTTTTATGAGGCCAGACTAATGAATGAGTCCCTCTGCACCCTCTGAAGTCATCTGAGTTCCTCCCCTGTGTGTAGATTGACATTACAGCAGCCGCCATAGCACAAGCGTGCCAGTACCTAGAGAACAGTCCAGTGCAGACCCATCAGTCAATGTCCCATTGATCCTATTAACAAAAGCGGAGTAGTAGTGTGTCAGTGCTAAAATGCTGCCCTGGTTTTACATTTGCGCATTCTTCTAGAGCTAATGTAATTTCAGTGATATCGTCTATAATTAAATATTATTAATAACCATGTGTTTTATTTAATTAAATACGTTCTGGAAGCACCAGTCACCTTTCTGCATCTGGTACAATACAAAATTTCATTTGGGAAGGGCTGCAGTAGCTCTGCGTGGAGCTCAAAAGCCAGCTGAGAGATCTTTAAAGAAGTTTTGATGAGAGGAGGGAGGTCCACAGCAAGAAAAATATGCTGATGCTCTAACCTTCCTCATTCTGACCCTCCCAGTCACTTACACCAGCTAGAGACAGGCCTACAATGGAGTTACAATTGAAACTGAGGAGGATAAGCAATAGCTTTTCAGACGTGATCTATTCCTGGTAGCTGATGATTGATTTTAGATGTTCGAATAAATGTGCCTACTTTTTTTTATAGTGATAGAATTGTTTCTGGTGCATAAAAGTGTTGCATTACATTGCAACACTTCTAGAGTACAGCAGCAGTGACAGCTATATTTCAGCTATATTTCACTTCCCAATCATCCAGATCTGAGAAAAGAACGTGCCTTTGAACTCCTTGAGGGACAGCATGATTGGCATCAAGTATAAGCACACCTCCTGTCAGAGCTGTGGCACTGTGGTCAGTGAGAAACTCGTGCTGATCAATGCCACCCAAACATAGCTGTCAATAATAAAATAAATCCATGACAGAAAAGGATCGTTGTCTTGCACAACAAAGTGCCTCGTGTTAGCAACAACGCTGTGTTCCTGAGTGGACAACTCATGGGCTAAGGAATAAGATGGCATCTGTTTTTAGGATGATAGAATGCAATTGTTTGTCAAAACCTGTGGGCTGTGTATTTGGTTATTTTACAATAGCAGTGTCAAGTGTTCTGCTTTTTCTGATTATGTTGTGCAACAGTAGAAAAAGTACATAGCTGACAGCTAAATTTATGTTTTGCTAACTATATCCTTTACTGTGATCCAAGAAGTGTTTGTCTTGCCCCATATCAATACTTGATTTGCATATTCATCTATGTATTCACCAAAAAACTACTCTCTTGCTATGCAGAATTACACATAACCACGTTTTCCTTCCTCTCCACCTATACAATACTTTATGGAGTGCAATGTCAGCAGGGCTGTACGAGTAGGATTCAGAATGCCAGATACCTACTCTTACCTCTGCTGCTGTAATTCTTATGGGCCTGATCCAAACCCTCTTGAAGTTTCTGGAAAGGCTCCCATTTATTTCAGTGATCTTTGCATGAAGTCCCAAGAGACATTTGCCAGTTTTTTAGAGGAGAATTGTCAAATTATGGGAGTCCCACTTTGGTCACTCAGGGACTTGTCCTTAAAATGGTGGTCTCAAAACTTTTTGGATTGTGCACCCCTATCAGCAAAACAATTTTGAGCACGCTCCCCTAGTATATGTATAATCATTTATTTAAAAATTATGTACATGTACTACTGTACTAATACATTATGTGCATTATAAAACATACACACAATAGAAATTAAAAAAGGATGAGCCAAAGGTGAAATAGAGTAAATAAAATTTTTAAAGTTATTTATTAACGGCACAGACAAAAAAATTTCTCCCTGCATCCCAATGGGTTGTCTTGTGTGCACCCCACTTTGGAGACCACTGTCTTAGAGGGTTCATTCATTGGCAGTGGCAACTTTACATCATATCCCACCCAGAAGTAGTTTGTATGCAACTACTCATACCTGCATCACAGTTTGGGAACCACTCATTTATGCCTTTGACAAGTTAAAACACTTTACAAGCTTGTCAATTGCATAACCCTTCTCAGTTACTCCATCTGTAAAATGGGGGGGAAAAAAAAAAAAGTTAAACAAGGTTACATACCCTGCAAGGGTTTTTTGAGAAGGCAACTATAAGACTACTACTACTATAAGTCTTACGGGATGCTAAGTATTGTAACATGTACGTTTCCTGGACAAAAAATATCCCAGGCAAACTGTGGAGATTAGTAAATGGGCCTGGTATTACCCTTTTACATTATAAGAATGATCTCATAATTTTAGAAATTTAGGATAGGATGCCAGAATCATGCTGCTTTCCCAAATTAAATGAATCAGCAGAAAGTTGTAATAAAAAGAGGCTCTCTGTCAGATTATGCGTTAACTAGAGCTGAGCCAAGTTTTGTACTCAACTGTCAAATGTCAGCCCTGGTTTAAATTCACCTTGGCCTAGAGAATCCGCTTCAGCTTTTGCTTTGAGATTATTTTTTTTAATGACCATTAATTATGGATGTGAACTTTTTTGCTCGGTCTGGATACGTGTAAATATTTTGAAGTTTCTGTTCACTGATTTGCATTATGTTTGAACCCTGCTTACTGAGAGTGAAAACATGGGCCAAGTTACACCAGGTTGTCTCCTCTGTGCTCTGGACTACTTGAGCTGGTTCCACTAGAATGCTGTCATCCAAGAAAACTTTCATGCTGCTTCACCCTGTTTGCACTTATCTTTCCCTTGCCTCCTTCATTTTCCTCCCCAGAGCATATTATTAAATGTATCAGGACTAAATATGTTAATTTTTCAACAAGAAAACCCCAAATAAAATTAATTTACATTATTATGAAGACTCCTGAATACATGAAAAAAATCACAATTATTTTGTAAAAGAGCAATTTCCAAAGGTACAAAAATATTCAACATTTACAAAAGCTGCTCACCTAAATGTCACTCTGAACTTTTGAAATCTCCTTATCTTTCTCTTCTCTATTTTATGACCTTAGGACAGAGAACATGTCTATTTAATGTCTACATTAAAATGTAGCATGTCTACATTGAAATATTCAGCTACCACTAGCCATTGTAAAATTAAATTTAAATTCTGCAGATCTTGCCATCATATTGAAATTATTATCATCCCATTTCTCCAAAGAAACATTGTTTTAGCTGAACATCCTAACGGAATGTTTTAGAGTGGATTTCTTCCTTATTTTTAATATATACCATTTTTTGCATGCAAACTAAATAATATAGGGGGAAAGGAGGCATAGAAATTAACTCAGTAATGTTTGTCTTCTGCTATCCTAGGAACTCTGTCACCATACTGGACTTCATCTACCAAGATCAATGCAGTGAATAATCCATACAGTAGCAACTCATGGAAAGGTATGACATTAAACTGCTACTGGGTTTTCCATGGCTGGAACAAAGCTTACCTAGAAGCTCAGCTCAAAAAAGTCATCCAAGCAGAAGTGAAAGGAAAGCTCTGCTTGGGTAAAATTAATAAAAGCAATGAACTGTGCATTTTGGAAGAAAGCAATTGAGGGGTCTGCAAATTCTAGATGGCCAAGGAATCCTCATCTAGAGTATTTTGTTTCATGTAAGGATGCCTCTGTGTATATTACAATCATAAATATATATATTTTTTTATGTATGTATTTATATTAAAAGTACAGCATTTACATATTGAGCAGTAATATCCAGTTAGTGCTGGATTTTAAGTAACAAGAAGAGAGCAGGTGACTTGCTGCTAGCTACACCATGTTTGTCCCTTTGTCAGCCTGGACTATAACAGCAGCAGATTACTGACACTGCCATCAGTGTCAATGGATTTTTTTGGGCACCTTATTGTCCATTACACACATATTTGGAACCATTACTATACAATGCTAATTTTAATTTTAAAAGATTCCTGTAACTTTAGTAATATATATAACATTTACACATAAATAACCTTTGCATCTGAATCTAGGTCAACTCGTTGCCTCTGTCGTGAAAATAATACCTAATACCTGATTATGTCAGATTGAGGAAACTGATCTTAGCCACCTTGAATTGTTGTTTTTGAAGGCACAGGTTGTCAAGCCTTTTTGTGTGCAACAACCTGACACAAAGGAAGTACCTCTGGCAAGTTGATTATATTTATCCATCTTACAAGCAGTTGTCCAGCCTGTGGATTTCATCTCTTACTCTGCAGGAGCACTTTGCAGCCAATATATACCTGCAGGATGCATAGGCAAAAAGCTGGTGAAGACTCAGCAGTGTCATGAACGTGAAACCACACGTGTTCAAGTATGTCAGTAGACCTACTGAAGTAGTTGCGACTATTTGCATGGTTTAATTGCTTTCAGATTTGGGCTGTGCTGATTAGCATCAAGTTTAACATAACAAAAGCAATAAATTAGTTTGATCCCAGATCTTTCAAATGTTGAATTGTGTAGTGTGAAGAGGTTTGGACAAAAATGTTTGAATCAACTTGCACTAACACAACTGCAGTCAGAACGAGGGAAAACAACCTTTATTGACAATCACTTAGTAGAAAGAAGAAACACCCAAATTGAAGTTTATTCCAGTTCATCATAACCAGGTGTGATCTACAGTGTACCATAGCTTCCATTCTTAAAAAGACAAAAAATGGGTGAGATAAAACTCTACTGCTGTACTCGTTTTCAGTACCAAAAATATGTCTTGATTAAATAGCCTCAGTTTATCCCAGTTCATCATAACCAGGTGTGATCTACAGTGTACCATAGTTTCCATTCTTAAAAAGGCAAAAAATGGGTGAGATAAAACTCTCTTGCAGTACTTGTTTTCAGTACCAAAAATATGTCCTTGATTAGATAGCCTCAGTCAATGTTACATATATTTTCCTGCTACTTGCTAGTACAAACAGTGCTGTCTGTGTTAGGACTGAATTGGAACAGGAATTAATTTATTTGTATAGACAAATGCAATAATAGTGGAAATGAAATATTTTCTAATTATTTTTTCTTTTTATCAAATAGGTATATTGTTAGGAACACAGCAAAATTCTTCATTAATTTACATCCAGTGCTTTTGCCTAGAATTTATTTTGTAGTGATTTTTTTCTCTCTTAGTCAAAGTGGTTTGAAGTAGTCCTGGCTTCTCCAGAAGCTTTCCTAAATCACGCTAAACAAGACACGTATCTTTGTTGTTTAAAAGTAGGTTATGATGAGAATCTTACTTCCAACTATGCAGCTTGAATTTTTGTCATCTGTAGTTTCTGTTGATACCACAACAGAAGGAGGGGAAAAAAAAATCCCCAAGTTTCTCACAATTTACAGGCAATTTCAAAATTCCATTGCTGTTTAGAGGACATTTGGATTAAGACAAGAATCTTTGTCCTGGACTTTCACGGGCATTTGAAGTGCACCCTGAAGTACAAAAGAAGAAATGGAAATACTTTCATAAGGAATTACTGCTTCTGAAATAGGTATGCTTTGCATGAGTTTATTGCAATTTGGTGGATTATTCCTGTGGCCGTCGTAGATTGTCTGCACCTGTGGAATTTTCCACTGTTACCAGACTACATTTAGCACTACCAGAGCCTCAACTGTAGATGGGCCATTTGTGTCCTTACCAACAGATAACAACTTTTTTCCGAGCAGATTTGGATGACACAGTAGTATGAATGACAGCATCTGCCAGTACATCAGAAGTACTGTAGCCTGACCTAAGTTGGCAGGCAAGCTGTAAGTACCTCTCCTCAGGCGTTGATTGCTTTCTTTCGTGACAGGAGCTACTACGAGAAACCTTGTCACATGGGAAGACAGGGTTAATGTACTCTGAAACTATAGGTACTTCATGTGAATAGAAACACTTGTACAGAAGCTGTATGAAAATCTAAGGACTCTGGCCAACTGGTTATGGAGAGTCCGCGGAGCTTGGCCAGGCCTGTGGCTTTCCTTGCTGCACATCTGCAGCTTTCTGTCTTCTCCTGCCCTCCTTCTCTAGTGGATCAGAGCTTGCATTTATCCAAAATGCCACCAGGGTAAGGCTTGGACAGCAACATCAAGTGAGATGGATGTTCTTGGCTGTCTGGTTTTCCTCTCAGATTGTGTTTTCTAACGAAGGAAATAACTTTATGTTTGTCTATCTCTCTGACTGAACAGGAAGGCTGTTTGCCAGACCATCAAGTTACATGCCAACAGAATGAGGCACCTGGGACAACAGAGAACCCATCTAGACTTCCCATACAAAATCATTGCTTCTGAGCAGCCTGTTGTCACTTAGGAACAGGATCTTAAGGTTATAGTGTGTCATTAACAAAAATATCAGCTCAGTCCTGAGCAGCAAATAGGGTGGGGAGGGGAGGAAGAGAAGGCAAATTACACATGAAGGTCTGTTAGAAAAGCTAGGGTCACGGGTGAAGCTGATGCAATGCAAGTGGGGAATGCAAAATACAGTCTGAATGCAACCTCGATGACACACGGAGGCCTGGGGCCGCCAGCGCTGGCTGCTCATGGCATCCCCACCCAAGGCCTGTGTTGTCTTCCCGGCTGCTGGCTCTCGCCTCAGCTTCCCCCAGGCACCCAACTGCCAGCACGAGGCGGCCATCTTCCCGCCTCCTTGCCCAGGCCCAGCCCCGGCGTTCTCCTGCAGCTCCCATTGGCTGGGGTAGCTGCCTCCTGCACTGGGATTGGCTCACACTGCCAGCACGGCTGCCCTGATTGGCTGCTGGAGGAGTGGGAGAGGGGATGCCTGCCTCACAGGAGCCCTGGCCAGCTGAGGTGGGTTTGTTCCAGACCCGACTGGTCAGGGCCGGTTCCTAACTGCCACGTGCCAGGGCCTTGGGTGCCGTTTGGACCCTCCTCCTGCCAGAGAAGATAGCCAAGGGCCAGCGGTGACAGTCAAGGGTGTAAACACCAGCCTTTATGACATTTTTGGTCTGGAAAAGGGATGGCAGAAAGGGGATGTATTAACTGTCTGTAAAATCCTGACTGGCGACAGGAGAGTGAGTAAAGGTTGATTGTTCGTTGTTTGGATACATGAACCAGTATCAAAGGAGGGCAAAGTGTGGCAGGTCAGAACAAAGAAGTAGTGGCAATTCTTCTTGTAATGCTTCAGCAGGCTTTGTGATGCTGCTTGGCACAGATGTGGTGGGTGGTGAGGGCTCAGAGGAGAGTACACGGTTGTAAAACAGGCAGAAACCCCCCTTGGCTCATGGGGAGGCTGAATGGTGAGTTTTTAGAGGCCAAAGCAGTCTCTGGCAGTATGCACATTGTAGCAAGGACCAGTTAGCTCTGTTATTACTCTGTATTCTAGGTGTCTGCCTTTGTCCACTGACAGGGACAGGGAATAGGTGAGATGGCCCTTGTTCTGACACTGTAGAGCTGTCTGGTGTTCTTACGTACCTGCCATTTACCTCTGATGTGCAGCTACCTCTGGAATGGAGCTTTGCAGATGTATGGACACCAGAGCTCAGCCTGGTGGTCGTAGCTGGGTGAACAGCAGCTTTGCTCCTAGGTACTAGGGGATCCAGCTTAAAGAATTGTCTTCAGCTGGCTAACAACTTTAGCACGTTTTATGATATTTGATGTTTCCAAAGTCCCCAGTTCTTGGAGTTTGGGGGAATGCAGAAATATCCATTTGCTTGCAGAGGTTCAGGTTACACATGCTCTTGGGTTTGTAAGCTGTCTGAGAGGTTAAATCCAGTCAAATGCTTGTGTGGCTTATCTTGTATTAAATATTGCAGTAGTCATCTTATCTATCTGAGAAAGGTGAAGGGTTCAGTGACCCCTAGACTTGAATCTGTGGTGCCAGGGAGTCAGGGAATTTTTCAAACTTGCTGTATTATGCTTATCCTCTTAGAGTCAGACATTTTTTAAAAGGCTCCTATATGGTTAAAAAGGTACAGTTTAAAAAAAATATCACTCTGATTGTATAAATTTGTAAGCCTTGCTTATGGTCTGATCCTACAAAGCACCAAGCACATCAAGTAAAAGGGATTTTAACTTCTGTTGGCTTCAGTAGGAATTCTTGTACTATGTGCCCAGTCAGAAATCAGAAGAGAGGGAGCTTGTACAGGGTTCAGAAATGTCTTTGGAGTTCACTCATGGCAACACTCACAACCTTATCACAAGGTCATGATTTTTTAGGGCTTCTGCAAGTCTCGGCTTCCATAGCTGTGGTAATCCGAGGATATTTGCTATCATTATACAAACAAACAAATGTCTAACCTTTGTGACTGAGAAAAATGTAAAAACATTGAATTCATTTATCTCAACACCAGCAGACAAGCCAGATGACTGAAATATCACAGGGCTCTGAAGTACAGTGGTTCTTGAAACAAGCTCATGGTATTTTTAATGTGTTTAGGGTTAGCAATCTTGGGATTTTCAGGCTTATTTCCTGTTCCCCCATTGTGCTTAATTTAAGTTTTGAAAAACAAAATTCCTACATCTGTTTGCACATGGGAGTAAGCTAATCCTCTAAAAAATTCTGAGACCAAGGCTGCTTGTCTTGATATGGTTTTTAGTGGGTAGGCTGCTGGGTCACTACTGGCCCTATTAGAGGTGATAGTAATGTCTGCTGTGAAAGGGCTTTTGTCTGTTGAACAAGCCCTGCTATGTGTTACAATATGTTGATGTTTTCTGCACCTCTTCTGATACATTCCAAATCATTTCACAAGCTGTCTCCACAACCAGTGGAATCAGCTTAATGCAAGAAGTAGCACTTTCCCTGTGAGCCCTGAGCTACTATCTCATCCAGGCTCTTCATGTGCTTAAATGAGTCGCAGTATTTTTGTTCAAAGCTCTTGGCTATTATTTGTGGACAGAAGGACTCTTATTTCCTTAAAACTTTTACAAGCAGCCCTTCTAAATAACACTGATACACCAAAAACACTTTTCTGATTGCCTGCCTGGATTATGTAATCTCATATCTGAACAATGTAATTTATTATCAATATCTGAAGTGGATTGCTGCAGCTTCCCCAGTATATTAATAGCTGTATCCGTTATTTTCTAAAGAAGAATCTCCTGGGCCTTTCTTGTGATATGAGCATTACTGCTAACTGGGTAGCTGGCTGGAAAGGATGATAGTGTCCCCTGCTATTATAAATCTAGTGAGCTCACCTTTAAATGCCTGTCTTTATTCTCCCCTTTGGGCATTGTTCCAGTCACTTTTTGGCCTTTTTATTTTAAAGAAAAATCCTGACCATATGGTCGAAGGAGGAAGTATACTTGCCCTCAGATTCAATTAATGTGTGCTTGTTCTATATATTTTGGAACCAGACTGCCATTGTGCAGGAGAGGAAAAAAAAAGAGCCATCTTCAATGAAAAACTAAATTAGTAGCCTGTGTGCATCAAACAAGAATAAAAGCCCGTACTAGAGGATACAGTAGATCTAAATATGCATGCCCTGATTCACGTAGACGGCCAAACTCTTTCAAACAGAAACATAACTTGACCTATGAAGTAATTAATGACATGATTATGGGGAGGGAAAACACCACAGTTCAGGCTGCAGCCGGACTGCTTTCCATTAATAGAAAGCTCTATTATCCCCTCCCCCAACACCCATACTTATCTCAGTTTTTAAAATTATGTTGGCTGCAAAATGTCTCTGACTGCACTGAAGGAACAGCAGATTGTTTCTGCAAAATTTCAATAAAGTTAGTATAAGGTTTTCAAGTTATCTGGTTCAATTTTTTCCTTCTGTTATTTGAAAAGGTTAACTCAATTCTTCAGTCTTGCCATATAAATCCCTTTTACAGGCTTTTGAAGAAAATAGGTTGGCTTGAATTAAAACATTGTTTTTGTTCTAGGTAGTTCTGAGACCAATCTCCCACACACCAGTGTCAATGGATTTTGTTCTGTTGGATTTAGCAGGAAGAGGAATACCAGCACATACTGTCTATCTGAAATCTAGAAAGATCATGAGAGTTTTTTTCACAGAACCTGTAGTTAAACTGTAGTACTCATTGCTACAGGTTCTTGTGACTCTCACTTTTTTTACAGAGATTGAAAATATAATCAGACAACTTCACGAGAGGAAAACCTATCAGGGACTTTCAAATACACAGATAGTAACCCTAAATCATAGATCACTAGAAATTATAGGACTGTACTGAAGCTGCGTCACTGTACGTTTGCCTCTTGTTTTTCAATTCCTTAGGCATTTGCTGTTGGCTTCTGCTGGAAGAAGGATACCTGGTGGCATGGACCTTTGATTTAATCAATATGGCCAGTCCTAGTCATGTCAACAAAAATTTCCCTTTGAAAGGAAAAAACGCTTCGAACTGTAGCCACAGCTTTTTAATCAATCACACTAGAAATTCTGTCTTTCTTCTTAGTTTGATATGCAAAACAGTTCTGTTATATTCATCATATTCTGTGATCTCTTTTGACAATTTTAAGGAAAAGGAACATGGTCATATTTTCAGCTTCTGAACAACTAAAATGTGATCTGAAACTTTTGCATTATTTGAGGGAATACTTCGTCAGATTAAGAACCAGATGACTGCTAGTTTACTTTTTTCCCTAAGCACTTCCTATTTCTTTGTATTCCAGAAAATTATACCACTAGAGATTGAAATGTTACACATCCATAAAGGGCAAGGGCAGCAATTTCTAAGAAATTGTGGTTATTTTTATAAGTAAGTATCTCTTCATTTATGATAAACAAGTGAACAAGGTAGGTTTTGTTATTGAGGTTTTGACCTCTGTTGATCCCTTTTTAAAAAAAAACCACAACCAACAACCAAACAACTATTTTAAAAATACCTTTGAAAACTGAAAGAGAACTCTGAGATATAATTGATGGCCATTCTCTTCCAAAATGTTCCTGAGGTACAGGGCCTGGCCCAGGACTCATGTTTTGGTTCTCCGCTGAAATTCTTCATCCTCCATAGGCCTTACAAGGACTGTGTTCATTCCATTTCCAAAAGGTCAGACCCATTCCATTATCCCTGTTTTCCAGTGAGGTAACTGCACATCTTGCCAGGGGTCACTAGAGGAGCCTGCTGCAGTGCCAGGAACACAAAACTAGTATCAGAGGTTACACCCACATCCTTTACAGTACTTCATTTGCAAACAGTCCCTAACTCTCCGCTTAGGACAGCTATAAAATCAAGCTAATAATGTTTATACTTAGTTCTGGAAGGAGCTTTGAGAGTTAGAAATAAATGCTTGCTCTGCAAATATGATTTATTTTTCACATGGAGTAATTGCAACTGAGTAGAAACGGGAAGATGATCAAAAACATTTAGAGGACTTAAGATCATGAATGACTGTCAGTGACACTTGTTTTCCTAATATTTCAGATGCTTTTGTATATCCTCTAGGGAAGCTAATCTATGTCCAAGGAAAAGCTTTGGCATTATATTAACTAACTAACTGACGCCTGGCCCCTGATGTGCAGTTCAAAACCTTACATTAGGCATAGCATTGCTGGCTGCATGAATATTGAATACCTTTTGCCAACAGGAGAGCAATGGAGTTGCATCAGGACACGGAGCTTGGAGGCAAGGGCCTTCTGCTAGGTGGAAATTAATTTTTCAAAGGAGCAAAGTCTCTACTTTTACACAGATTTCCTTGGGATTTAAGGATACTTCTTGTTTCAGGCAGCTACTTCTTCATTTAGGGGAGATTTATCCCAAGTACCTCAGATAAAAGAGAGTCGAGATCCTTGCAAAACTCCATTTTATAATAAATCCTGTATAATAAATACTGGCTCTGGCCATCTTAAGTTAAAAAAGGATAATTTATTGACAGAGTTTAAGACCGGTTTCCTTGAAGATGTCCAAAGCGTAAACTTTGCATCTTCAAGCCCTGATAGGGCAGAGATGAATGAGAAGGTTGGCTGTCAGCCAGGAAAGCTCACCACAGAAAGAGAAAAGTATGATGCACTATACCTCGGCCAGCCCTGAGTGCAGGCCATTCTACAAAAGATGCGTAAGGACAAAGTCACAATTCAGAAGAAGCTGAGACACTGAAGCTCAGCAGCGCAGGACCACCCCTGCTTTAAATGCCAGCCTCTGAGAATGAACTCAGCAAGACACAAAATCAATCTGCAGTTAAAATCCGTGATCTTTCCAAAGTTTTATAAGCCCAATGTAATAGTGGGGTCCAAGAGCTAGCTCTGAGAATGTAATGCTTTTATACAGGGTCCAGTCCCAGTACCCTGGAAGCAAACCACTGGCTTAGGGAATGGTTAATCCATCTTCCCTCTCCGTCTCTGCTGCCTGTAGTTCCTGCTCATTTGAACTGTCGTATCCTTTCTCCATTATGTAATAGCCTAGAGGTCACACATGTTCCTCTGCTTTGAATAATACATCTCTATGAAGCCTTAGTATCTCTGTTTGAAAATTTATTTCTTTCATTTTAATATTTTATCAATTTTGTCCTAAATGGATGACCTTAACTGGTTGCAGTTCATTTCATTTCTTCTCTGCTTAAATATTTTAAAGGTTCCAAAGTACAAACATTATTCATGCAGTGTATAACAAAAATGCTCAGCTTGAGCTTTGGATTATTTAATTGTAATTGTCAAGCTATTATTAAAATGGATTTCTTTTTTTTCTTTTTTCAGTTTCTTCCCCCCACTCCTTCTCCCCATTTCCAACTTCGTTTGTCACATCCTTTATGTGGTAAAGCTATACAATACCATTACTTGTGAACAACAGACAGTCAAGAGACAAAATCACTATGCAATGAGGCTAGACATTGCATTCAGAAAATACCTCAGTATAATAACTGATCCAGTACTGAATACAGTGTTTGGTGTTGAGTACAAGTAGAGCCTTTTACCCTTTATTTGAAGAAAAAAGAACTAAAGTTATATTTTATGAGCTGGTACCATCTTGGTGCTGTGACCAATCTGGATTTCATTAAGCTTGAAAAGGGTTGTATTTGAATGATAAATCATCACAACATACACATGTGCAACTGGAAATAAAAGGAGTTAACAAATATTTGTCAGATTTAGCTGTTAAGTGGGTTGTGCTGTTAGAGGTGTCATTTTGGGCAGATAAGGTTATTTGAAAGAGTAGCAGTCCTACCCCTTCTCAAGCATTTTTTAGGTAATTAAATTCTATCTTCATGAGTTTCAGCATCAGTTGGCTATGGCATTTGTGCTTCCTGTGCTGAGCAGCTTCACACCAACAGTTTGTGAGTTCCTGGTCTTACTGACCCTTCTGATTTATAAAATGCTCTGAGTTATTTAGAAATGAAAGGCAATAAAAGCTAGTGAGCGCAATTTAATTTCACGATTGTTATTCTGCACTTACACAATGAGAAAGTAAAACTAAGATATGTACACTTCACACTGTGGCATTTTTATTAAAAATAGGAATAACAACAATCTGAAGGAATCTGACTCATCTCCTTGAGTGCTTTTAAAAGTACTGTAGATGTTCTGTGTTTGCAAAATACAAAAATCGTTATACAATCAATTTTCTTATATTTGGTCTGTATTTATGCTGATTTTTAGCTTTCTCATTTTCTTCTATCTTTCTTTTGTTCAGCAGTAGTCTTGCACAACTGTAGCTATATCAGCAGTGTTAGTAAGATGTGGATTCATGTTTCATTTCTGATGTGTCTGTGTCACGTTACAGTGTCTGGTTTGGCTATGCGGCATTTCACATCAGGAAGACACATGAAATCCTTTTCTTTCCCACCCAGTCCCTAACTACCATATTGAGGAAAGCGTGAAGGAAATGGCATCACCTCTCTTGCACTGGCTGTAGGATTTTGTTTTGCCTTATGTCATGTCACCACAACAGATGTCATTCAGGTCACTAAAAGCAGGCATCTCTGTGCCTCCATGCGAACAAACTGGGACATCTTGTTTTCAAGTGTGAGTCTTCGGCTGTGCACAGAGGTGAAAATGAGTTGAAATGAGTGAATGTATAAGCAGGATGCCTTTTGTTTGCTCCTGGGATGGTGATCTGGATCCTTGGACAGCAGCCGTTTAGTCCTGCAAGGTGTTTTTATGGTAGTCTTGTTTTCCCCAAAACCGTAATATAGGTGTGCTAAAACCAGAGTAAATGCTTTGAATAGTTCTTTAAAGGACACTTGAAACTCTTCATAAATATTTTTTGCCCTGTAGAAATAGCTCTCCTGGTTTCTGAAAAAGTTACTGAAGGTAACCAGGGCTGCCTCTGTGGTAGGTGAGGCTCTCTTGCCTCAACAGGGAGTATGTTAATATGATCCTTCCCAAAGTTTTTGCGAATTCATCCTCCACATCCCTAACTGTACAATTAAAATGTATAAGCATTGAAAAGTCTTCTAAATACATATATAAATTGTAAAGCATCTCCTTAGACTGGAGTATTAGACTAGATAAAAAGCTTAGAAATTAATCGCTACTAGGGCCTGATATATTGCAACAATTATAAATTTCTTTTTATTAACTAAATGTTAGTAATGGCACTGGGAGTAGCGCACCTCATACTTAAATGGTTTTAATATACTTGTAAACTGTATTTGTGGCTAGTAGGCAAGCTAAACCAAACAGGGGAGAAAAAAAGAGTAGGGTGTACAAGGAGAAGACCAGGAACTGAGGCGCAGAGACAGAAAATTTTGGGGCAGTTCAGGTTAACTCCAGTAGCTGCTGTTCAGTAGTAGCCAGGCACAGATACCAAAAAAAAAAAACAAAACATAAAGGAACGGCAGCATTTTTCCAGACGCAGATTTCCCTGGGAAATATGTCACTTTTGCGAAAGTGAAAATGCACTGCTACTCTTTACCTCAACAGGGTAAACATGCTCATGAATAGCAGTATTTTTATGTGACTACAGCTGCACTTTTAAACTCTCTGGATAAAGATTTGAATTTTGAGAGCTAAAGGTTATGAATTCAAATCCCAGTTTCCACTTGCAGATGCATGTATACGTTTGTCTGGAAACAATGCTGCCTGTATATGTATACAGCCATGGATCATTGCAGCAGCACAAGACAATTAGCCTTTGTGACACTCCGTCGTCCTGTGAAATAATTTTATGAACACTTCAGGGGATGTTTTCAGAAGGACAGTGCTGAGAACTATAGGACACAAAGGGTAAGGCTAGCAAAATAACCACCTTTGCCACAGGTTTCCAAACACTTCTGTGTTTACAGACACCTGAACTTCTCTACGTTTCTTTGGTCTCTCTTGGGAAATACAAAGGATAACAATTAACCTTTACTTATTACAAACCACAAAAAGAAATAGGAGAGTCTCGAAGGTAGCATGCCTCATTTGAGCTTTCCACTTGTGTCTGAAATGATAGACATGTCATGATGTCGATAGGTAGAACTGAGCCTGCTAATTGCAAGGTATTTTTATAGGTCCCATTTTGCTTTCAAAGGCAATGATACACAGTAGTCTTCAGCTTTGACCTGCAATGTAGGAATCGGGCTGATATAAGTTAAATCTCCGGTCATTCTTCAGTAATTCCATTTCATAGGAAGTTATTCTGTGAAATAACATAAGACTGCAGCTGGTGGTTCTATTTTACCACAAAAATATGGGGGCTTTTTTACATTTTCTATTTCTATCCCTCCCAGAAAGTCTAAATGAATCTCTCTTAAGAAATACTGAAATTTCGTAAACTTTTTTTTTTTTAAGTTTGCTAGCTGCAAATTAAACAGACTTCTTGTCTATTTGGTTTTTTTTTTTTTTTTCACCTTGCCCTTTTTGGAAGGAAAAAGGTGTATATGAGGAAAACTTTTAATTTTCTTTTTAACCTGACTTGAAAGTTGAAAAAAAGAACATGTTATTAGCGTCTAGTTTTAAAATTTGTGGTTTGAGTTTCTGCCTAATGAAAGCATGAGATTTTAATATTTTTTTTATCCTCATTGCTCTGTGTTTTGCTTGTTTGGGTTTTTTAGCTTTTTCCTCCACTGGAGAAGTATGAAAAGGCTGCTTTTCTCAATAAAAACAAGTGTAAGTAAAGGAAAGTGTCACTTTTTTCTTCAGTTATCTCTCCTGCCCAATTCTGAAATACAAAAGAAAGTTTTCATTTTACAGAAAGTTTACTGGAAATTATAGTGATTTTTCTTCTGCTTAATCCACTGTGCTTTCCTTCCCTTTTCAGTGTTTTTCCTAGAGACTCTATATGTGACTTTGCATATTGTTAGGAGGTGAAATTAATATAGAGATGAAGTGTTAGACGTGTGGGAGGCTTAACAGGGGGTAACAGATGAGAGTAGAAAGAGAAGAAAAGAAAATCATTGAGGGAAAGAGCTTAAGATATACTTGTTTTGTTACTGTTTGACATGTCTTGGAAAGAAATGGAGACAAAAAATGTAGGATAAAATGAAATGAAAATTTATGCTAAATCCAAAAAAGAGTATTTTTTATAAATAAACACCCCCTAGTGTAAAAACTGTGCCTTTTCCTGCAGGAGGCTATGAGATGGCTATTGGGCACTAGCCAGCCCCATGCCAGCTGCACCCAGCCCCCCTGGCATCTAACAGAAGTCAAACATTAGACAGGGTTGGAACTGCGGAGCCCGACTTCTGAATTAATTCACTTCATGGCCGCTTACACAGGGACCCTATCGACTGTCCCCTACAGTGTCATGCCCTTTCAGACCACCTCTGAGGGCCAAGCTCTCAGCTGCAGCTCTTGCTGGCTGCCACCGCGGCTGTGGTTCTGTCCCGCCAGGTCTGCTTGCTCCTCTCCTCCCCAGGGTTTAGACATCTCCGGCTTCACAGCGTTGGCCTGGCTATTGCTTACTGCCTTAACTGCATATTCCTTGACCAGCTTTGTTTCTTGACATTGCTTAAGCAGACGGTGACGTCTAATCCTGGCCCAAATTTCCAATACCTTGAGATTAATTATTTTCACAGGCAAGCATTACTAATACCTCTTCAGCTTTTAAAATTTTACTTAAGCAAAGGCAAACTATAGGTCATGTATGCAGCGTGCATGCCACAGTCTCACCATGAACTAAAAAGATGACATTGTCGTTAAAAGCCTAGTATTGTACAAGTTTTTAGAATGAATTATATAAAGAGACAAGCAAGGTAATTATTCTATTTGACAGTCCTGTGTAAGCCTCATTTGCAAGGTTTAGTTTAGTTGTGGGCACCAGGTTTGAAAATTACCTCAGTATGTTGGAAAGAGTTCAGATGACAGCAACAAAAATACCAAAAAATTGAACAATGAGGCCTATGAAGAGAGGCTAAGAAATTCTGGCATGATCCAGTTAGAAAAAACAAAGCTGAAAGGAGACGTAATAATAATTTTTAAAAAAGAAATTAAAAAGGGATGTTGTAAGGAAAAAAGTGACCAGTGAAGAAGAACAGGACACGTCCAGTCTAAACTGTGGATTTAGGTGAAAAGTAGCTGGTATGTTAAGGCTAGCTCTATCTGAGGTTGTGTCAGAGAAAACCAGGTGGAAGGTTGGATGTTGGGGTGAGGACTTTGTGGTGGCAGACAGTCACCTTCTGTCTTTCAACACAAGTTGGCAAAGGAGAGCGCCAGCAGTTCATCTTGGGGAGCAGGAGGAGAACGACACTCATGCCATGGGGTTTTTGGGCTGGTACCCCAAAGTTGTCCCTAGCCAGCAAGATCTAATTACCTGTTTTTCCTTCTTCTGGATTTGCCGGGAGACTGAGGCAGTTTACACCAGAGCTGGCAGGTAGAGTTTGACTCTGGCCCCGCTTTACTTCTGTAGACTAGAAGAGGTTGTCGGGGGAGTGAGGAAATGGCTGTCTTGGGTATGGTTGAGGTGAGATTTAGTATCTGTCTCGCAAGAAGAGTTTAGGAGTAAAGAAATCAACTATGTTCCTTGCAGAAGAATGGAAGTAGCCCACTGACAATCCTGTGTCATGGTATTGATTCTGTTCTGATATTTTCAGTGCTTTGAAGCTGCTATGGTCTGTTGGTTCATTAAGTTAAATTTACAGGTTGTCCCTAAACACTGGCTTTTACATAGTCTGCATTTTAACACTCCTTTAGTGCATATCGATGTGTTCTGTCCTCTGTGCAAACCACAATCAAAGAAATCCCATTCTGGCAATGGCTAATGAGGTACCAGAGTGGTAAAATAAACAGAAGAAAGAATTACACAGTGTCAGGAAGCTCGACCAAAGAAATGTCACCTTCGGAGAGGCAGCAACTGAGAAATGACCTTTCACTTTATTACAGTGTGCCAAATTTGGCTGGATTTAGACAAGAACCTACAATTACTGAATATTTAAAAGTGTATACTCTTATTCATGAGGAAGCTGAATAGAGTTGGGGGGGCTTATATCACAGAAGCATATATTATGAAAGATGTGTTTGACACACTGACAAGTACCACGACCGAAATTACACTTGAATTATGCAATTAGATTTTATTAACTATACATATTATTAAGGATTTTTCATTACAGAGGAAGGGATGTCAGGGTCCTGGTGATTGTACTGACCTCTTGTGCCACTGGGAAAGATGTAGAGAGGCTTCCAAAAGAGCAATATAGTTCCTATTTAATCTTTAAATAAGAAAAAAGGTCAAGGAACCATTGCTGCTATTTTATTTCTCTCAAGTCTTCACCAAGGAGGCATCTGATTTTAACATGCATTGCCTTAAATTTATACATACTAGTAAAATATAAATCACCGAAACACATACTTTAGAATGAACTTTGAAGTGTATTTATAGCAGAACTTACAAAGCGCAGTATGTGCATGTATATGAATCCTCAAAATTATGTAACTAACCTCTGGAGGTTTCTCACTTTAATTCACTTCATTTCTGATACAAAAGCAAAAAAGAGAAAAGAAAACCCTTCAACAGATTACTTAAGATCTCTGTAAAGATGATATATCCACACAGATATTCATTTATCATGCCAAAGGAAGAAAAAAAAAAGGTGGCAATTTATATTTAGAATGCAGTTTTATTTAAAAAATAAATGGATAATTAAAGATAAGTAAATGAAGGTGAGCACGCAGAGAACAGTTGGCTCAAGACAGGTAGAGGGGAAAAAAAGACAAATAAGATTGCAAGCACTGGTGTAATTACAGGGCATCCCTCTCTCCTTCTTGAAGTCCATTAGTTATGCTGCAACTTTGGCAAGAAGCCTAATTGTTCCTTAAAATTTTTATTTCCTTTCCAAACTGGGAGTGACCCTTTCAGAGCAGGTGCAGCCCAGTTCTTCAAATGGCAGATTGCTCAGCAGCAACCTTACCAGAGCTGGTCCTTTATCGCCAGTTTGATCTGGCTCATTTAAGTAGGCAGAGCAGTACAACCTTGCCTTTCTTCAGCCTCCCCTTCTGCAACACACAAAAAGCTATATTAAAAGCATGATCAATTAGATTCTGGAATTAAGCCTTCAGGATTTAGGAAGTGCCAGTACCAATGCTGCAATACAGCCTTATCTCGGTCCCTTGGGAATATATGCCTTATGATAATCTTCAATTATATGACTGTTATTTTTTGCAGTGGGATGCAGCAAAGGAACACCGATATTTCAGTGGAAACTCAAGTTCAGCTCTGGACAGTGGTCAGCAGCACACCAAAGTGCACACAGGTACTGTTGCCTATCTTTAACAAACTTCAGCCCCTGCTTGTCTCACCCTCTGTAAGTTGTCCCTGTCCCAATCTTGTCACTTTTCCATTCATGGCGTCCTTCCTTTTCTTTTTGCTTAACCATAACTCCTGAGGCTTCTCATCCTAATCCCAGTCTTTATTGAGCCAGACCTAGTTTGTCTTCTGGGTCTCCTTTAAGAGTCTGCCCCTGACATTCACTCACTTGCTTTTCATATCCAGGCTTATGTCTCCCAGTCCATTCCCCATCTTTCTTTGGATATAGTTTTTGTTCTGTGTTTTAATTAGACAGATTTCTCTCCTCTACTGCATGGATTCCTACAAGTCACTGATGTGACCAGGACCTTGCTTTCACTCCTAGTGTCCAGCAAGCTGAGAGTGGTCATGATAAAGAATGTCCTTTTAATCTGCCATAGGTGTTGGGGCTGCACTGTGATCATATACTCCATAATATGAATTGTCTGGTCAGGCCTCTAAGTTAAGCATGCAATGAGGTTGGAATTTTCTGAGGGTTTAGGTGTTTAAGTTCTAACAGTTCTCCCTTGCAAATAACAGTTTTCTGTTCCAGAGCCTGGGGATATAGAATATTTCAAAACAAAAGTCTCAAACCTATTTTGTAATACATTTTTTGCAAGTCGCATTCTCAGAAAGAGGTGAATGAGGCAGTCATCTGACATGGAAAATTTCAGCTCAATCACTTATAACTCAATCAAGTTATAAGAAGCTGCATGTAAAATAATATTGCGGAAAGCAATGAAAAGATGCCATTCTGGATTTGCTCTTGAATGTACACAACACTTCATTCAAGAAATAATAGTAAGATAGCTGCAGCCACAATATAATGAAACTTAAAATTATAGTGGGAGAGAGTAAGCGAAATAAATTCAGTACACAGATTTTCAGTTTAAGGACAGGGAACTACATAAAAATGAGGAGCATCCTCAAGAAAAAAAACCTTGTAAGGAGCAGTCTGAAAAGCAAGAAACCTAAAAACAGCCTAAAGGCTGTTAAAAGTTACTGTGTTAGAAGCCTAGGTAAAAATCGTGCCACAATTCAAAAAGAAAACAGAGCAGTCCAAAAATGAGCCGCTGCATGGCTCAATATCAAAATGATGTAGTCCATTGAAAGAAAAAAGAAGGCTTTTAGGAAATGGACAGGTTGTCAAATGAGAGCAGGAAAGCCCATAAAAATGACAGGTCAATTTAAAACAAGAAATTAAAAAGAAATTTAAGAGACCCTTGCAAAGACTGCAGAAGCTGATAGTAGAGAATTCTGTAAACACACCAAAAGCAGGAAGCCAGCTGAGGATTAGTGGGACCACCCAATGGTCAAGGTGTAGAAGGGGCTGCAGCAGATGAAGGAAGCTTAATGAACTCCTGAGTTGTTTTTTACAGCAGAAGCTGTCTGATTCCTAATTCTGATGCATTCCTTGTGGCACATAAGTCAGGAAAAAAATAGATCCATTTTAAGTAAATACACAGGATGTATTGGTTCAAATAGACAAGTCAGATGTCAGTAAGTCACCAGGACTGGATAATATCCACCCAAGAGTCCTGAAGGAACTAAAATACGAAATTGCAGAACTGCTGGCCATAATGTGTAATATCATAACAAAGAGCCACAGTGCTGGAGAGTGGGTGCATGAACGGATACAAAATTGCCAACTTCCATCTTCCTAAAGGGCTCTGAATGGGATCTTGAGAACTACAGAGCAGTGAGCCTTACTGTCATTCCTAGCATTATGGTAGAGTACCATCTCTAATAATAATAAGGAATAAGATCAGTGAGCACATGGATAAAGTTGGCCTGTTGAGAAGGAGTCAGGGTGGCTTCTGTAATGGGAAATCCTCCCTCACTAAACTGAAGTTCTTTGATGGTGACAATAAGAACATGGACATAATATATTTGGATTTTCAAAATGCCTTTGCCGAGGTTCCAAAGAATGGAATGGGATAGTTCCAGTTGGAAAGGGACCTGCATCATCTAGTCCAGCTGTGTAAGGTTCTTAAAGAAAGTAAATTGCACTAAGACTGGAGAAGAGGTCCTTGTATGGACTGAACACTGGACAAAGGATGGGAAGGAAAGAGAAGGATTAATGGGATTTCTTAGGATGGAGATGAGTCAGCAATAAGGTCCTCCAGGAACTGGTCCTAGGACCAGTTTCATTCAGTATCTTCATCAAAGAGATGGAGAGGGAATGAACAGTCAAATCTTCAGGTTTGCAGATTATATTAATTTATTTTGCATCACAGGTTTTAGTGTAGATAAATGTGATCTAGTGAAAAATAATCTAATCCCTGCCTAAATGATGTTGAACTCAGAACTGAGGTGCTGAATTCCTGAACTCAGGAAAGAGATCTTGAAGTCATTGCTGTCACTTCTCTGAAATCTTAAGCTCAAGGTGCTGTGGCAGAAAACCCCCAACAAAACAAACAAGCCAAAAAAACCCCAAAGAAAGTACGGAGCACAAAAGAGAGGTGACATTTTGTCACCATACAAAGCTGTGATGCACCCACATATTCAGTAGTGTGTGCAGTTCTTGTTTCCACATCTCAAGAAGGGTGCAGTGGAATTAAAGAAGATACAGAGAAGGTCAGTCAAAGAGCTTGTGATGATGGAGCAACAGCCTTGTGAGGAGGGACTAAAAAAGCTGATATTCTTCAGTTTGGAGAGAAGGGTCAGGGGAGATGTGGTAAAGGTTCATAAAATCACAGATGTGATGGATTATCTAAATCTTACTACCATCAGAAAGCTCAGAAAGGAATTGGGTAACTTCATGGACAGATGTGTGTAAAAGGATACTAGAATGACGATGTGGGAAGGTAACCTCTAAAATTGCTACAACAACAGTGGATGCTGGAGAAGGACAAGGGGAACACATTGCCAATAGTTGCCAAATTCACATGCTCTCCCTAAACAGCTTTTCCTCCCAGTGTTATCCCCACTGGCGTTTCCATTATAGGCCAGGCATTAACCAGATCCCCACAAAACTTCCCAGGGGGAAAGATCTAAGGGAAAAGTAAATAAAGGAGAAAAAACCCCAAAACTGTTTCAGGATGCAAAACCAACTCATGGTACAACACCTAAAAATGGGAAAGGGTATGAAAGTCAGAGTATCAATAAATATATGTATAGGAAAGTGGAGGGAAACAGAGGAAAGCATCCAGGTGTGTCTACTGCTCCCTGTAGAGCTCCAGAGATTAAAAAAAAAAAATGGGAACAGTTGCCAGAACTCCTCCTCCTCCCCATTCTTTTTACTGCTGTCAGAGACACAATACCAGGCTGGATGGATCATTGGTCTCACCCCAGAGGATGCTTCTTGTGTTTGAATGGTCTTTTATTGGAGGCACTCTCAGCTGTCCTAGAATTCAAGAGAAAGAGTTTTGACAGGTTGTACAGCGACTTACTGTATAATTTGTTTCTGTGTTAAAAAAGACTTTAAAGCACAGTCTCAGTTTCCAACTGAAAGAAAAGTATAGGGTACTGGAGAGAAGACAAGCAATACATGGAAGGAACTGCTAAGGGAAATACTTTGGATGGATATAAGAATGTAAAGCTCTATCTCACATAAATCAGTGCTTTTTAATCCTTTTTGCTTTCCAGTGTAGGTGTATGGCAAATTTAACCTACTTAGAATAAGTTTGCTTCTTCGAATTTTCTTTTGCAGATCCCTTAGTTCTCTCTGAGTTCTGCAGACCACAGGTTCATATACACTACAGAAAACATATCATCTTGGAAGTTACCTATTTCGAGATTTTTTTCGGGAAAGTAAGAGCAAATCTGCTTGGAGACTGACCAGATTATAATACCAATGATCATGCTGTACTAGTATTTCTTTTGTAGAGCTGAGTAATTGTACAATGCATAGCTGACTTTGGGACTTAAGTTTTTAGGCAGATGCTCATCTGTTTAGAAAAGCAGAGGGAAGGCTCCAAATATCGCATACGATCTCCCCCCGTGGTGCATCTGTTCAGCTCAGACTTGCAAGGCACTGTGTTGTCATGATTTGTGAAAGTGGGTCACAAACTGAAACAAAATCCTAGACAGTGAGGCTTACGTGTCAGGAAGTAGTTTTGTATTTTTTGTTTCTCCAGGGCCTAATAAGGATAACTGTGTGCTTATCCTTCTTTGGATTCCTAGGTGCTGCTCTACTGAAATAATGAACGCGTTTCCCTTTCTCTGATACCAATCACATGCCACATTGTGAAACAGATCTTCAATAAATCAGCATGGGTCTGTTAAGTGAGAATTTGGTGCTGTATTTTGTATGTGAGAAATAAATAAAGGAATTTGGTAAAAAAAAAAAATTATTTTAGATCACCCACTTTCCCCTGACTAGACCATATAGGCCTGATTGTGGCAGTACTAACACATAGTCCCAGCACATACCAATTCTATTAAGAGAGAAAGAAAGAGAGATCCAGTTAGGCTATTTTTTTGTCTTAATACCAGTTATCACTTTATAATTTTGAAATTAAAACTTTTTAAGAGAAACACTACCACACTGCTATAATAAAGCTTTCCAAAACTTCATGATCCTGATTCCCATCTGCCTCACCCCTTCTGTGCTCATTTTTGGCCCTGCAAAAGTTTATAATGTTAATCTGGTAAAACATTATACCTTCTTTGTATAAATGTTAGTGTCCCCACCAAGATAAGATGGTAAAATTAGGTCCAGTGGGGGCCCATTTGCTTCCATTATTTATTGAAAAGTGTGTGTGTGTGTACACCTATAACTGAGACAGTAAAACTTTTGAATACAATTCTTCTCTTACCTCTTTTGTTTTTCTTCCCATCACTTTTATTTTCTTTCTCTATGCTTATTTTTCTCTTCCCTTTTCTTTCTCCATAGCTATCCTGTTCTTAATATTCCAGTTCAGCGTTATTTTGAAAATGTCCAGTATACTCACTACTACATCTCAAATCAATTTCATTTAGGACCCAACTGTGATCAGCACTGAATTTGAACACTCCCTTGCCTTATGAGGGCTAAGGAATACAGCACAACTCTTCATAACTGAAGGTATTGTAAACTGGATATTTGTGTTTAAATAATTGTTTTTCAGATTAATTCATTTATCATTTGAATTGTTATTTTTGTGAGGAATTTTATGGACAGAAAATGGGTAAAACACGAATGATGACTGCTTCAGAGGACTAATTGTTTGCAGCCCTCAGCTTTGTTTCATACATCAGCATGCACCCTTTGTAATTAAATATGTGAAATTCTTTTGAAACAACATGGGCCAGGGAGTATATCCCTGAACTGCCTACCCAGATACACATCCCAATAAATGAGATAACCTGGGACTTCTGGAACTGAGAGTCCAGCAACTGACTGAGATGCTACTATTTAGCTTCCTGAACCCTTTTTCAGAGTATGTATTCTTTTATTTAACTCACCCCAAAAAGCACCTTGGTTTTACATAAGCTTGAATGCAATTCACTGGTTTGAGGCAGGCTGACGCACAGGAGCTGGAACAGAACTGGCCAGTCTGTGTCTTTTTAGCTGCATGTGGCTCTCTAACACTTTAAGTGCAATTCCTGTCCTGGCTGGCACGGGGGCTGTGGGATAATCCCTGCTCTCAGAAGCAGTGAGTCAGTGAGAGCCTCCGAGGCCAACATTAGTGGATTTCCCTGGCCTCTGCCTGTTTGTATAGCTGAGCCCCATTCCTCGAGTGAATGCTGCAAGGCTGTATCACCACCACCCTCTCTGAACTGTTCCCATATCCTCACTGCTCCAGAACAGCACAGGCATCTTGAGGCTTTCAACACAGTGAGGTTTGTGGTGAGGCATTTGAAGGGCTGAGGGGATCAGACATTCTGGTAAAAGACTGTGAAATAGTCTGATAAGTTATACTTTTAAATTTTATCTGTTCCTTAACCACAGTAAATTTTTCCAAGCCATATGATCCTCAAATTACCAATACAAATGGGAATACAATTAATAGTGGTGCCATATCTTTATTGGGAGCCTCACATTTTTGTGCCAGGAAGGCATACCTTTTATTCTATTAAACTGAGCAAAAGTCTACTCCTGGGCCTCGTCTTCTCTGTATAGTGCCATCTTTTCAGGAATACATCATCATCAGAGTGCTTTATCCTAGTAATGTATTACACTAATACATCTGTTGCTTTAATGATATATTAGTGTAATACCTTATCAGAGTGATGCATACCAATGATCTATTACTCAAAAGGTGGTGCCATTCAGGAATGAAAGAATTCATGGACATATTCAGTATAATTATACAGATAAAAGCCAACATACATTACACTGGAAGCTGCTTTCATGGAACCAAGAAACCAGTTTTATTCTAGCCTGTTTGGTGCCATTTTCTAGTGCTATTGCACTAGATTTGTAATGCTGAGGTTGTTACATCTCTTTTAAACCTTTTAAATATACTAAGAGCAACTACCATTAACCTTGGGTCACCGTGAAGCAGACTGTATCCAGTTACATTATTTTTACTGTATAGTAGTACAGTACTTACTTACCCGTAACCATATGAAACCAAGTAACATTAACCTCCAGATAGTCTGAAGAACATATCATATCTCATTATAATAATCTGGGTTTCATCCTTTGCTTGACTTTAATTATTGTCCATTCTCAAACATTTTCGATTACATGACAGTTGAACTTCAGCCTGTCATTAACTCTAGGCCTCCTTAATCTCAACCTTCATTTTCTTTACCATTACATTTTTTTTCATTACTTTAGCCACTGAAAAACTGAAGTCAACAGTCTGATTTACATTGTTTTCTGTAGTATGTTAATTAAACATTTCAAAACATCATCCAGAGATTACGGCAAAAAACAAGTTCTACTTTCTATTTTTTGCACTTTCACTGTAAAGAAGGATAAAAAATGTAAACCAATGATACAAAAAACTCAGGGCTTTTCCCCCCTCTGCCTTAACTTCCTCACTAATTGAGTCTAAGCTAAGGAGAAAGAGAATCAGAACCACCTTTTGGCTTGTGGTAATTTAACTGAGGTATAAAGTATTCATTAGTTCATTTACATTTCCTCTAAATATGCTTTACACCAAAGTGTGAAGAGTGTTGCTTAGAACACTGAGGCCTCCAACTGGTTTCAGTTCATCAGAGCGGGGGAAGGTGTGTAGACACCTCTAGAATTTATGCCAAATAACGCAACACAAAACAATTAGTAACTTACATACTGACACAAATGAGGGAGGACAGGCAAAATATTTATAGTATGTAAATACTGGATTTTTTTCCTCTTTCTCTTCTGTTATGTTCAGCTTCATTGCTAGTGACAGGTATCATTTTAATTTGCAGAGAGAGTTGCTAGAGCAACTTTCAGGAGCGTATTTAGTCAGATGGTAAACTGAATTTGCAGAAGCTGTAAGTGGGGATACAGTATGATGGAGTATCCTACTCTTTACATTCCTACACCTTCAAGGTCACTCAGCTGACCTGTGACCTTCCAGTTTGGAAAATGCTGACCCAGATCTTTCTTCTGCCCCACAGGCGGATGAGGGACTAGAAGCTGTCTTTGTAAGAGTCTGATGCAAGAAGTAAACTGCTCTAATCAGTAGAGCAAGAATAGTTTGTGTAAGTGTTATAGAACGGCTAAAGCAGAAGGTGGCGTAACAGGTTACAGTAGAGGCTGAGGTCTGTGGCTGTGGAAACAAGGTGTCAAGATATGGATCAGTGCAGAACTGGGGCAGCAAGTGGCAGTGGCACTGGTGGAGGCCTTTCTGTCAGAAGCTATGCCTTGGCTCGTTAAGCATCAAGATCTGAGAAGAAGTTGCTATAGCCAAGTGTCCCAGTCATCATCCTGTGAAACACTTTAGGTGTGGGTTCTTTTTATAGTATAATCTCATTTACAATCTGGGAATTCATGGATGGGGCTACGCTACTTGATCTCTGTCAGAGGTGGAAGCAGCCTGCTAGTACAGCAATGCAGGAAGTGTGGCTGCAGCGAGAAGAGGGTCCTTCAGCAAGAAACAGTGACAGATTTATTCTGATCAAGAAACCTGCAAGTTACCTAATTGCATCTTGAGGGGTGGTGGGGGAAAGGCACCCTCTTTATCTGGCCTGAGAAACCCCTAAGCCTCAGTAGAACTGACCTCTGGGGCCAGGCTAGAAATCAATATTTTATCTGAAAGTATAATTGCTCAAGTCACTGTACTAGGATATTTGCAACACTTCCTGCTCTTGGCTAAGGAAACTAGTTGTTCCACTGAGTATTTACTAGGATTCATCAGTTCTGAAAATCTACTGGATTTGGCAGCTGAAATTTCTATAGCATTGGCTTCCTGGTTGTTGTGGGTCTAGTATGTTTTTTGTAGAAGTCTGATCTATGACAGAAGCCTTCCAAAGCATTACTAACAAACACAGTAACTGTTAATTCTGATAAACTGCAGGTGAGCAAACAGGCCTTTGTGTAACTTCCCTTGTGTGCTGAGCACTTGAAAGGGATTTGGTATGGGAAGAGACCTGCAGGTGGGCTTCTGATACTGCTGCTCTTCTTGTGTACATACTTACAGAGCTTATGCAATAACATACGCATTAACAGCTCATGATACATAATATATTTAGGGTCACAACAGTCTAGTAAGGTATGGGGTGTGTTAGTCTTTTTTTAAGAGATAGGGGTCTGCATGGAGAAAGAGAACAGAGTGAAATACTTGAGAGTGTACAGCAGCCTAGGGGACTGCAGGCAAAGTGTGTGGTCTTACCCGGCATGGCTTTAATGGCCATTCAGTCGTAAGGCAGCCCTTGTTTTCTGCTTTAGAGGTGCAGTTTGTGGGGTCTTTGGGAACACATCTGAATGATGAGTGACTTTGGGCTTTTGTTTTTCTGAGTTAATTTTAGCAGCCTCTGTTGTCCAATCTTGTTCACTGTGTGTTACACAAATGCTTTTGGTAGTGTGGTGCAGAAAAGGAGGAATGATACACAAGGTGGGTGGCAATTGCTTACATTTGCTCATACTGTACTGCCACTGAATGTCAAACCCTGCCACATTACTAGGCTGTGTCAGATTATGTGTGATGGCTTAGGACACAGCACTCCTGTTAGTTAAATGGCATTCCTTTTAGTTAAATGAATGATGGAACGACAGATGATTTTTGAGAGTTGGAGTTTGCCTTTAAGCTAGGTTTAGCTACCTACAAATGTGATGGTTTGGGCTGAACCAGTCTTACAGTTCCCTCTGTAGTCCATGGAGAGAACAAGGCTTCTCCAGAGAAACTCATCCTGCCTTCCACGGGATGGAGAACAAGTGCCAACTGGTAGGGCTTAACTCTCTTTTGATAACAGATAACCTAGAAAACTAGGTTATGTTAAATGACTAAGTCTCTCCATCATAGTGAAGACTAGCAGAATTTGCATTTGCTACCTACTGCCTAAAACTCCTCAAGGCTAGTATCTTCCATTAATTTCAAAAAGCTTTGAAATAAAACCTGACACTACTGCATGTCTGGAACTCTGTCAACAACAAAGTGGCTAGATTAGCTGGAATTGGTTTGAGAAGAGGGAATGTGAGGTGACATACAACCTCTGCCAGCTTACCTGTCTTCCTCTGGTACAGGCTGCTACCTACACAGCACAGACCCCAGCAAAAGCTTAGTATATTACCCTATGTTTTGTGTTTCTTAAAATAGAAAAAAAAAGGCCCTAAACCAATAAGATTGCCAATCTGAACTGGGAAACAGTAAGGTAGAAAGTGAAATCAACAGAACAGCAGCAGAAGGAGGGGGTGCCAGGGCATGAGGAGTGGGTCAGCAACCACTTAATCTGGATGAGGAGTAACTAGCTGAGTTTGCCTGACTTTGCGTTAACACCTGGACTGCAAAATGCAGTGGCTAAGGTGAAGGTGTATGACTAATTCTGCTGACTCTGTTATGGGAAAACTGACTTCTGGTAAAGGGATGGAAAGAGCACTGGGGGACAGTAAAGTGGCTCAAGCCTTGGAACATGCTTTGGTTCATGAGAGCTAAATCATTAGCCTCTATGAGCAAAACCCCACCCAAGACCAGATCCTTGAGGATTTTGTCATTGATTGAATTGGGACCAGGATTTCACTGTAATTACTAATTATGGCAAATGTGCAACAGTTGTGGTTCTCCTTAGAGCTGAACTGTTTGATTCTGGGAGGGGTTTTGCAAGTGATAAAAGCTGGTTTCTTCACTTTCCCAGCTTTTCAGCATGGGAAGGAGGGCTCATAAATCCCTGTGCTACTTGCTGTTAAAATGTGTGACTTAAAAAGTAGTATTTGGCTGATGAGGATGGATGTGTGGAAGGAGCATTCAAGCAAATGAATGGTGAGTTCTGCATTACTTTCCTCTTCAGCCCCTTAGGCACTGCTTGCTGACCTAAGTGCATTAAATAACTGCATAAAATATTTGTGGATTACCTCTCAGGTGCAGTAGAAACACCTGATTAAAAAAAGGACTTGCAGCAGAAAAGGTTCTTTCTGTAAAGTGCCAGTACTATGTCAGTGGTAATACAGGCATTCTCATCTCATGTTGACATGATAGTCATTTCTGTTTATAGATACTTCTTTGGGAGACTTTTGTTTTGCAGAATAGCTCTCTTTGCTTCCAGTCCAGCTGGACTCCAGGGAGCTGTGACAGTCAGTAAAAGATATATGAGCCTAGAAAACAAGTTCACAGAACTGGTGGCTTCATGAGAACAACTGAAAAGAAGCTGTTAAAATTTGAGGCCGTGCGTACTAAGAAGTCTGAGGAAAAGCTGGTTTTCATTCAGAAAAAAAACACTGTTTAGTGGGTTTTGTGTGCAGGGGATGTTTTCTCTAGCAGCTTTAGCTGACTAACTGAATACCCCAAACCAAGTTATACATGTACTGGTGCGTAGGCCCATCCTCTAAAGCAGAACAGGAACATACTTGGTAGGATTTCAACATCAGGATTTGACCCACACACTCCTGAAAAAAAACAAAGTAAATAAAAATGCTAAGGTGTTCCAAAAAAGGAGAGGAAAAAATACTTTGATCAGCTGCACCTGTAAGTCTTGGTAACTGGATAAGGAGCCTGATTGCCACATGAGTTTTGTTCGAATGGCAGCTGGTATGTGTTACCTTCTGGCCTGCCTGGTTTCCTTCAGAAGGAAATTCTGATGCAGAGAGGCTGGTGACCAGGAGAACTTCCCTGCAGTGAAGGTGCAGTCTGAGACACACTGACAGGAAGGTAGCTGAAAACTAACAGCACAATCCTGTTATTTTATCTCCTTGGTGTTTGTCTTACGTCTTCACAGGAGGCTTCCGCCTAATGCCCAGGAAAGGTTATTACTATTTCTTGTCTGTAGAAATGAACTGAACTATGGAAAGCAGTAGTGGGGCAGATACACTGACTTGCTCCAGACTCGTATCTGCGCAGACTGTTCAGGGGCTAATGTTCAACAGTTGTTCCAAAAAAACACTCCTCAAAAAAACCAACCCTAAAACCAAAAACCCCAAACCTACCCAGCCTCTGCCCCCAACCTAAACCTTAACTACATCTAAGACTGCAATTTGGGGAAAAAAGCCTCAGCTGCTATTTAGCTCTGGAAGCACCTAAACTTAGCTTTCATTGTTAAAGGTTTTCCAGAGTCAAACTGAGACTGAACCATAGTACACGGTTTGACCAGTTTAGCCTGATATGAATGAACACATCAGTGGTAAGCGATTGGGCAGCTCAGCAAAGGTATTGGTTGCTACTGTTTTCTTCCAGATCAAAGGGGCAGAGGAGGAGGGAAGAAGCTAACAGAAGAGCTGATGACATAGTCTTTCATACTGCAGGCCACTGGTTAGTGAACTCCAGGATACAGGTGAGCTAAGTTCAGTTTCTTTTTTAAAGGACATGTTTCCAGCCCGTAACTTGCACTTTCTAAAGTGTGCCTGTATTACCTGATATTTGGCTATGTAGGATGGGTAAACTTGTTGAGGAAAATGCATAAACAGCCAGTAAGATTAAAATCCATTTTCTACTAGCCCTAGGCAGCATCTCAGTGTGTGGTTTCATCACAAATGTGGTTCTGAGGTGCCTACAGTTATGAGCTATGTAGGGACCTCAGCAGCCTAACACAATTCTGGATTCTGCCCTAGAGGTAAGACAACAAAAAGACACATTTTTTTAAACCAGTTTTTCTGTATTTAGGCATTGTGTAATGATTTTCCTTACATTCAAACATGACTGCATCAGCAGTGCTATTGCTGTGACTAATTTCATAAAATTAAATGAACAAGTAGAAGGTGAAGGCCTGAGGAAACCCCTGTTTTCAGTAGTAAAAGTAGCAATTTTCTAGATGCTCGGTAAATGGTCATCAAAAAGATAATAAAAATGGTAGAACTAAAAAAGGTTAGTAATGACAACTGAAAAGTTGGCTCTTGACTCCAGAATAGGTTGGCACATTCAGAGGGATTCCTTTATTTCCAGTATGTGTCCTCCAATTCAGAACTTGAGGTTTAGGATTGTACTGACTATTGCAGGCTATTGAGTTACAATGGCATAATGAGGTAGCTGACTGTGTGCTCTTCTGATCTCTAGTACATTTGAAGTGAAACAAAGGTATTTTAGTCTTAACACATCGTACTTGCCATTTTAACAGGCTAAGAGGGTGCGCAAGAGCAGTTAGGGAAGCTCAGCTGATGAGCAGTAATTTATTAAACCACAGTAATTTACCGTGTGGGATTATCTATAGCCTAAATTCTGTGTCGAATTCTTTCTCTGATGCCAGTCTTGAATGTGCGTGTTAGCAGCAGTTGTGCTCTCTGGTTTCGCGGTGGGTAGTAACATTCATGAATACCTTGTGAAGAAAGTCTGGGCTAGAAACTGCAGCACCAGAAAACATTTTTGGTAGTTGAGCGGTTAACAGCATTGACATTTACACATTTGACTGGTTTGAGACTAATGGGTGAAATTCATAACCCCTCTAGAGTCTCATTTGCATCTTCTGTGTTAATTCAGATCTTCTGCCTTAATAATGTGTAGTTCCACAGCTAAACCCACATGAAAATGGCCCAAGTGGAAGCTGCCACTCAAGTCCAGTGGCAGATCTTACATGATACAGGACTGGGGAAGCTGGGGAGGTGTTAGGGGACAGACACCACCTTTGGTTCACTAGCAGAGTATGTGGGGAGACTTTAAAAGCGCGGGGGTGGTGGTGGTGCTATTCTACTACATTGTTTTCTTTAAAACATCGCTACTCCTGTTGTAGTTTTAATCAACAAAAAAGCTGGCTGCTAAACAGAGCATCTTTGAGCACATGGTGAAGCACAAATTGCACCACACAAACTACCAACCAATTTAGGTTATTTGTAAGATGGCGTTGATGAATTCTTCCGAGGTGTTTCCCCCCCCCCCAGTTCTTGTGTTTATTTACTCTAAAGCTGACATGACTAGGGTTTCCCTAACATGGTAGCTAAAGGCCTGCCTGAAATCTTAATCATCTGATTTTTAGTGATTCAGCACACTTAAGGAGCAGAAATGGTAATGTAACAGACTGTTACATGTGTTTCCAGGGGACTTGGGGTCTTTGAATGGCACTTTTCTTAACACAAAGGAAATTAAACATTTCCTTTGCATGGAGCGTGGTTCCACCAAAACCATGTTAAGAATTCCCTCTGTAAGAACTGGAGACAAAAACAGGAGGAAGGGCAGCTGAAGTTAGGGCCGGAATCGCCCCAACAGCCTCTAGTATCGCGACACACCGNGCTAGAAAGAGTCCCCCAGACGTGGAGAAAGAGACCCGCAGAGCCAAAGGAGGGCTTTGGGGGAGTCGGTGCTGGTATAGGCGCGCTGTCTCTGCTCGCCTGGTGGCAGTTTTCTTCTGTTCGAATGCATCAAAAAGATGTGGTGGGTTTCAAAAGGTAGCTGTGTCTTGGGCTGGTTGAATGATGAGCACGTCCTTGCTTAGTAAGATGTAAAAATCACTTAAATTCATGCAGGATTTTTATTTCTTCACCCATAAATAAGTCACTATCTTGTCTTCAGTATTCTTAACCTTATCACTAGGAAGCAAGTATTGGCCTGTAACCTAATCTTTCTGCATTTGTGACTTTGTCATCCTATGTATATTGACGCAGCCTTTTCCCTCAGCAGACTTTCTCCCTTTTGTGAGAAGGATTTTGAACGTGGGAATTAGGATGTTGCCTATCTCAAAGGACAGGTGAGCAAGGCCTGAAGAGTTGCCTGAGTCCTGGACATGGGCCAAGAAAGACGCTCCAAGCATCTGATAGCATAGTTGCCTCAGTCTGGGTTCTGGCGAGATATAGTCCCTCAGGGAAGAGCTCTAAAACTAAGGCCTTTAAGGTTTCTTTAATTATTTCTGTTTTCCCCTGTCCTAGCTAAGTGGCAAAAATCACGTTATCACTTTGTGTATAAGATGGCTTTACTGTGTCAGTAAAAACCCGAGGCTTGGTTGTACAAGGAGCAGCTAAAAAGAGTAAGATGCTCAGTAGTATGGGGATCCTCACTGGGGAAGGTGTCACTGAGATAATGGGAGACTTTAATGGGGCCTAGAGATGAGCAATTTGTTAGAGAAGATCATTTGCAATGTACAGGCAGCCTCTTTTGAAAGCCACTGGACAGAGAAGTCTTCATACTTGCAAGAAGCTGTTGAAGGCACAGCAATTTGGAGATTGGGGAGAGTTTGGTACGGATGGTTGAGTTTTGGCAATGAATTAAGCTAGAAGCTTTGAATTAGATAGGATGGTTGAACAGAGGAAGAATATAAAGTTTAGATGTTCATACGGGTTAGAAGAATGTTCTGGGGAGGGATGGGATGAAGCGGAGGGATGTGCCTCAGTCATAAGGATAAACTGGAAGAAACAGGGAGGAGTAAAGAACTGGATGAGGTAATTTGGGGAAGAGAGATGACCTCTAAGCTTAAAAGGTTTATCAGTTAGGTATTCTCTTATTACATGATAGGCTGACAAATTCAGTGAGCTGAAATGTTTGAGCTGTCAAGCAAGAATGTGTCAAGACTTCCCTTGCAACCTAAAATGTTTTCATCTTTGTAGCATCTGCTGGCATTTTCTTGGTGTGGTTTGAGAGTGATGTTTTAATTTTGGTTTTTGTTTTGTATTTTGGAACCTAGAGTATCTAGCTCCAGCTAACTTGTTGGACTTTATTCTTTTTAATGATATACAGACACTGAGAGCATAAAGCAGGACCTTTGGTAAAAGACCATGTGTTGTGAAGATCTCCAACAATGTCAGCAATGGAGGATGAGAGTTTTCTTATTTATATATTCTCCACTGAAGAGTGTGATGAGCTCCCAACGTTTTTAATAAATTGATTAAAAGCTATGGAAGGGAGGGAAGTAGGTGGGGGTCAAACTTGACCCAGCTTCCTTGATTAGCATACCCAGTTGTGCAGCAAAAGTAATTATGTCTGTGTGATATCACAGCTGTGGGGACTGGAGGGTTGTATGAACAATATAAACCTGATAAGACCTGAACAGGAGAGTTCCTGTCATATTTTCTGTATTACTCTTCTCCACTGAGCAGACTTCCTTTTTATACACTAAAAGATCAGAAAGACATTCCACACTGCTTCTTCCTAATCTTAGCTCCACTGCGGTAACTTCTCCAGTGCTTTTTTCCCTTGGAAAGCTACACTTGAGTACCTTCTTGGCCCTCTTCCCACTTGTTTTGCTGCTCAGATGATGATTTAAAAGCCACTGATTTTCTTTTTTTTTTTTTT
>VXBO01013651.1:0-11886 GCA_013400135.1 Rhinoptilus africanus
CTCCCAATACTGGATCAAAACTAAGGCTGTCAGACCAGTAAGATGGTGAGTGCTTGTGTGGAGGGCAGCAGCTGGGGGTGCCACACAAGCAAAACACTATCTCATTTTGTAGCCAACTACTCCCATAGTTAAGGGATTCAGCTTGAGAAGGGAACTCTGTGAGGGTTTTTTTCTGACCACCAAGCACATACACAGAACACTGGCAAATGCATTTTAAAGAGAGTATTTTCTGGGTGGATAGGCACATGAAATGCAGAACACTGACTCCTCTCCTGAAAATGAATGAGCAAACTTTCTTAACCAAATTTACTTAGGCTCCAAAGAGAAGCAGAAAGCGAAGTACATCCTGTGCTTAAAGTTTCCTACTGGTTAGCACAAGGCACCTCAGCATTCCCCCTCTTTGGGCTCACCTGCTAAAGGTGTCTGTTTTGCATCAGCAATAGAAGATGCTGTGGATCATCAACACTTTGTATTTGAGCATAGCAATACGATATAGAGGTGCAAGTGTTCAACACTCAATTCTACCCACTGATCTCGGATCAGTCTGCTCCACTCCTCTCTAATAGTTTAAGAATTTCTTTATGTTTTCTTTCCATTAAGTCTTTACCATTCAGTGTTATGACTTTTTATTTGCACACCAAAATGTGTGTACAGTAATATATCAGAAAAATCTCTTTCTGTAGGTCTTATTGTTTGAAGTGCTGTACTACTTTCTTTCAGTCTTATGCATATCTTACTATCAAATACCTGCATAAATTGACTCAGATTAAAAAAATAATCCAATGTATGTTTGTATAATGAATTTAAAACAACAGTTCTTTCATATTTCAGCCTGTTGTTATATTGGGTTTACCTGGCAAGGTTTTGATAGCTGAGGTCACTACAGAGGTGGCTTCTGTTAGAAGATGCCAGAAGCTTCCCCCAAGTTTGACAGAGTTAATGCCAGCTGGCTCCAAGTTGGAACTGCCATTGGCCAAAGTTGAGTATCAGTGACGGTGGCAGCACATCTGCGATAACATAGTTAAGAAGGGGGAAAAAAAAACCCTTGTGGAGAGCCCATGCTGGAACAGGCTCCTGTCAGGACCTGTGACCCTGTGGGGAACCCACAGTGGTCCAGTCTGTTCCTGAAGGACTGCATCCTGTGGAAGGGACCCACACTGGAACAGTTCATGAAGAACTACAGCCTGGGGGAAGGACCCATATTGGAGAAGTTTGTGGAGGACTGTCTCCTGTGGGAGGGACCCACGCTGGAGCCAGGGAAGAGAGTGAGGAGCAACAGTGGCTTGGTGAACAACTGGCATCCAGCCAAGGTCAACCCACCACAGTTGTACAAAAGTAATTCTGATTCCAGTGACTTTATTAAGTAGACGTGACTATCAGCCACTAAGAGTGATCCAAAGTCACTGACATCCAAGGTAGACAGGTTTTTGGGAGACTGTACTCTGTTCCAGTACTCAGTTTGGGCCTGATTCAAATTAAATAGGGATTATAAATATTTTATTTTGTAAATTCAAGAAAGCGTATCTGTTAGAAATTTCCATAGTTAAAAGAGTTGTAATTTAGATAAGATTTATGAAGTCTCTCCACCAAACTGAATGAAAGGCAGAGCAAATGGCATCACCACATATCACTGAGTGGAAAACAAATCACTTCGCCATAAATGCCATACTGTATTCCCGAGTCTTCAGTGAAGCCCACTCCTCAGCACGAGGCAAGGCTGCAGGCTCATCACCACCATTTGTTGGCGGCAACTGCCAAAAAGCCAAACCTCCCTGCACTGTTACCTTCCGACACCCAGATCACCCCTCCTTCTTGCAGAAGACACACTGGTACCCCAAGTCACATGCTGGAGGGAAGTGTGCAATGCCTCTTTGGCATTATTTCGGTGGGGGTTTTTTGTTTGTTTGTTTTCTTTTTTGGTTCTACTAGAAATTTAGGGATTTTCAGTTCAGTCTTGCCATGTTCAACAAAGACAAGGAAATATCAAAGCAATTACATACTCAAACTTTATAAAATTCCACATAATTTAATTACTATACTGTAATGGGTAAAGGCATCTACTGTCACAACATTTCGTATCTATGCATGTTAGATAAAAATGCATCAAATTAAAAAATGTTGGATCCAATTAACTATTTTTTTTTAGTCGCATTTTAAAGCCTTAAATCACACATTGAGAGACACTGCTATTCAACCATTTAACAAAATTAAATTGGACAGCTCAGAAATTCAAAATAAGGCCCATACCTGTGTTATATTTCCTTGGCATTATACACCAAAGTCTATATACCATTAACACTTTTTTTTTCTAATTGCCTCAGAAATTAAACTATTTATACAAAGATGTGTCACATTTCACATTTTCAAACAACTAACATTCCAGAAAAGCAGAAGCAGCTTGAAAGACACCACGTCTTTTTTTATGCACACGCACAAACCCGAACACAAACAAATACAACCAATTTCATCAAATACTTTATCCTGATAACAAATAGTTCTATTAAAGCAGTAGCTCTGAACTATGGTGCATGCAAGAAGTGTTGGAGGAGCAGAGGAAACAGAAAGAAAAGGAATATATTAAATGCCTTTTTCCCTATAGGAAGATGACAAATATTTTGGCAAATGCTGCACTGAAGGCTTACATTATAAGAATGCAAATAATAAAAAAAAACCCATAACTGTTCTGTCTCTCTCTATAAGAAGTCTTCAATTTCTGGTATTGAAAAAATTAATGAGGAATCAGTTTAAAATATTTTTCCAGGAAGAAGTAAATATTTTCAGAAGTATTTTTTTTAAAAAAAACCTGCTACACTATGTTTACTACCCATTTAGTGATATAATTCAAAAGAAACAAGCTTATTAATATCAAACATGTGAAATACAAAATTTTCTTTCCAGTGGTCTCTCAAGGCAGCACAACTTCAATATAAAATCTGGATGTGCTCTTTTTAAGCTCCATGTAATTGCAACTTGTTTCTCTTTATTTAGTGTTTCTGTGTGTCACATACAAATAAAAGAACTGCTAAAAAGCATGGATATTTTCATTTCTCAGGCTCTTATCAAATCTTAAAGTCCTTCTTCTAAGGAGGAGGTCCTAACTGATTAAATACTGGACAGGTATCAATGTCTTATATTCCACTATGAAATGAGAAATAAAATAGCTCCTCGTTTGGTAACATCATTAAGGATTTAAAGCCATATATGGAGCAAACTTCATTCTTCTCTATACCTTATCCTTTGAGATAAGAAGGCGTCATGGGGATTATAACATACTCCGTTAATAAATGGAATACTTTAAACTATACAGCAATTTTTGTAGAAAACTGTGAGACTCCAATACACCTGTTCCAGAAAGCATCATGTAAATGTTTCTACCAGAATTTTGTTGTTGTTGTTGTTCAATGACATTGCATTATATAAAGTATCATTCGTGGCTCAACTTGATATCATGAAAATATTATGATCTCAATCGCATTCTAGTGTAATGTACTATTACAAGTTAACTCTAATAATCATTTTATGATTATTCTGTTAGATGACTGCACTGAAATACAACTAAGTACATGCTGTGATGTCATAGGCAGAAAAATCCCAATCACTACTCTTCATTTTACCTTACATGCAAGTGTTTCCTTTAGGAAATAAATGAACACTCATAAATCATATGAGATTTTCTTCTTTTTAAAAAATATAAATTTAGATTACTTATCACACAGGAAAACTTCGTAAAGGTTCTTGACCTCTTCCATTTCTGTTCTTATCAGGTTTCATAAAACATCTCCTAAATCTAACTTCTCATGTATGTGTCCTCTCAGTGCATAATTCTGAGCCATTTAAAGCTGCTCAAGCAACCTAAAGGAAGTTTTGTTTGAGCAATAACTAAATTGTTACGGGGAATTTAAGATGGCAAAGTCATAAAAATACACTACGCAAATATCCAGAGTCACATACCCCACAGTCAGTCTACATGGTACTATACTGCATAATAATGGTTCAGTTAAAAGAAAAAAAAGTTACAGACCAACTGATCTTTTTTTCTCTTCCAAAGAACATATCTTTTGGATTAAAAAACATAATCCATAATTTAACCTCTTGCTTGATGACAGTGAATAATATCAATAGTATATTAATATTCTGCATTCAAAATATTCTTAATTTTTAATTAGCCATGAAATCACATACTTTAAAAATTACTTACATTCCGCGTATTTCTGAAGCTGAGAGAACTCTCCAGGACTAAGGTTAACCCACTTCTCCTGGCTTGTCATACTGGCAGTAAGGGTCCTCGACAAATATCAGAAAAACATTCCCTTTGAACCAGGTAATATAAACTCCATACAGATTCGTAGCTTCAGTTCACAGTGCTTGGAGACTGGAGAGATGGCATCAGTCTACGTGGACGAAGTTTTTCCTGCTATGAGCTGTTTCCAGTGTGTTGGTTCAATGGTGAATTACAGCACTGTTAAAAGAAGAACAAGCATCAGAAGCATAAATACCAGTTTAATTATTTAAATAGTTGTAACTGATAAATATTTTCTTACACAGCTTTGCTCAAAAATCTTTCCATACAATATTTGTCCATAAATATTTTTTTCCAAATTTTATTTTTATAATTCTAAATGCTTGGGTGGAGCATTGAGAATCAAAAATCACCCAGCGTTTATGATCAAATTGTACCTGGACACCTTGTATGGGGAAGTTTCTGCAATAGTAGATACTACCTATCAGTAAACTTGGTGCCCTATGTTTTTGAAGTGTGATTTCAGGTAACTGGGTTTGTATCCAACTATGTTCCTGCACTTTGCTGTGTGGCCTTGTCAGAAATGTTCTGAAACTTTGCTGTGTGGCCTTGTCAGAAATGTTCTGAAACTTCTATGTCAAAAGTGAAATGGATTCTCCAGTTTGGTGAGAAATTCACGAGAACTATATAAACATTAGCTATTCTAACAAAATAGTAGGGGTTTGATTTCTAAAATGTCACAACATTGCTGAAGTTACTACTGAAAATCAGACATAACTGTTGGCACCACTGCAAATCAGTTCAGAAGAAAAAAAACAAAATCAACTGTGCATGCAATCTCAATCCAATTTATGCCATTTTTACCTCCGTAGGACAGACCTTACAAAAGCAATGCATTACCAACAGCACTCTTTGCACAACAGGTAGGATACTTTTCATCTAATTTTAGCCATCTGGAAGTCAGGTACCTCATCTGAGATTGTCATCTAGGGCTCCCTCTTTAATCAGCAGAAAGAGACAGGTGGCCTAGACAGCAATTAATCCCTCCAGTTTCAACATAATCTTAAAATGTGATGAATTGCCTTCTTGTGGTATTTATCTTTTGCTATTGATTACAGAGGTTGCCTAGATGACAAGTTTAGACTAGAAAGCTAATTTTAGACCATAAGTGGAATCTCTTTATATGCCTAGCAATGTGTCATTTACAAGGGTCAAATTACAAATACAGCAAAGGAAAAATTCAGACCCAAAGAGACAGACAAAGTAATGGAAAGAGTCCAAAGGAGGAAGATGTTGGCAGCTGGGAGAGGAGAGTAAAGGGAGTGTGATGTCATGAAGAGGAGGTAAAAAAAAAGAAAAAAAGAAATAGAGTAGCTAGGAACAGAAGTATATGAAAAAAACCCCCAAACATTAACCCAATGACAGATGACACCTTTTTTTCTTTTTTTTTTTCCTGTCTTACATATATGAGTATTATTCCTGGACAAAGAAATTCAGGAACAAAGACACCTTAGTCCCAGAGCATGCTTTTGTTGCTCTCAGGTCCTTCTCGGTTAATGATTTGAATATATTTACCTATATTATTAGCAAGAGAGGCTACCTAAATACAATAACAGACAACTTGGCAGCCACCTTGTCTTTAAAATTTGAACCAGAAGAGATTCCTATGATCCTCATCTCCTCAAGTTAGAATAAAACATAAGGATAAATTAGAAGAGGTAACATCTACAAATGATGATTGTATAAATAACAAAAGCTAATAGCAGCATACGGACTGGCACGGAAAAAAGCAACATTAACGTGGATAATATTGGCCAAGTGCAAGGCACATTGGCCCTCAAATGCCGGCGAATCATCATCAGAGCCAGAAAACAGGCAGTAACTATGAAAGCCAGAAGCAATATTCAATAAGAAAAGCTATCATTCTGTCTTGAGAACCTCAGCCCTCTTATGACAAGAGAAAGTAACTATGGTCAACAGGGACATTTTAATCAAATTACAGATGTTTCATTTCTGACGGTTGATTAGATTGTATTGAAGACAGTTTTATTTTTTCAAATAGATACATTTTTCTCATATTCTTGACAACTGATTAGGTTTTACTGAAAATTATTTTATATTTGCATAATTGATTGAATAGAATCATAATTTTCTACCACAATTTCATCCAGTACTACTTTTTATATTCTTAACTACGTTAGCTTCATTATCCATAAAAGCTAGCATTGCTGGATGCTGTACAGTTAGAGATTATTTCTATTATTTAATACAAATTTTTGTGATAAGCAGCCTACCATTAGAATTCCTATTGCTGGCAAGGTAATAACTGCTACGCGCTCTAAACAGATCAATTTGTTCACATGTAATACCTTTCACAGAATCCTAGGGTTGGAAGGGACCTCTGGAGATCATCTAGTCCAACCCCCTGCCAGAGCAGGGCCACCTTAGAGCAGGTTGCACAGGAACCCATCCAGGTGGGTTTTGAATGTCTCCAGAGACGGAGACTCCACCACGTCCCTGGGCAGCCTCTTCCAGTGCTCTGCCACCCTCAGAGTAAAGAAATCCCTCCTCATGTTTAGGTGGAACTTCCTATACTCAAGTTTGTGCCCATTACCTCTTGTCCTGTCACTGGGCACCACTGAAAAGAGCCTGACCCCAATACCTTTAGCTGATCACAGTCTATAGGGTTGGTTGTGTACATAGTAGATGGGCAGTGAAAACGGATGTTTTCCCATTGACTTCCCTTTCTTCAGCTTCAGAACTAAACGACCACCTCCAATATCCTTTCTCCTTTACTAGACATCCAGACTCTCCTGCTTATAAACAGTTTTGCAAGAAAAGGTACATGACCTGAATGCGATGGGAGAAATGGAAAAATTTGGCACAGCAATCCATAGGAAAGAAGATGCAGTCTGTTTGTAAACCAGGAAAGGAAGACAGTGGGGGATCTAGTGGAATTAGTCTGCCAAGTTTAATCCCAGAACAGTAATGGGGAGGTAGGTGGTCCCCTGAGGATGGCTAGCTAGCTGTTAGACTGCAGCCAGGTCCTGTACACAACCTCAGTGCGGGCAATGCACGAATACGCAGAGACATAATGGAGAAAATCTCAGCAAAAGGAACCTTATAGAGGTTATTTTTTAAAAAATTAAATTTCCTATTAATTTCTGCTGCAGAGGCGTCCTAACTAAGGAAAGGTCCTTGCTCCCTGCATCCTTGAGTTTGCATAGTTAAACCTTTTACAGTGGCATTTTCCAATTTTATATAGATAAGAATATATATATTAGGTATAAGAAATATAAAAAGTATACATATATAAGGTATAAAAAGAATACATATATAACGTATAAGAAATCAAGCACATTATATAGATGCCAAGGACAAAAGCCATAAATGCGTATTTGCATTATATGATATACGCTCTTTGTTAAGGTAAATGTTTCAAGACCACCTATATCTTATATAAATATCTTAATTTCTGTAGAAGAAAATATTAGTTTACATTATCTTTTTCACTACTGTTTAATTCTAAATGCATTCCTTTGTACTTTATTTTGGTGCTACTTCTCTCAGTACTCCAGGAAGGTCATGCAGCAAAAAAACTATACATAAGTACATGAAAAGGAAAGCAGTAACAGAGATAATACTATCACATAGGAAAAAAAAGAATCTTGAACTAAAACACTAATCAAATGTGCTTGCTGGCAAGCAAAATAAAGATCAGCAGCACTAAACAGACACAAACAGTGATGTGGCCTCTCCATGCAGAGACAAATTACTTTGAAAAACACACTACAAAATACAGTTAAAACACACATGATTTCAGGTGAGGAGCTCTTTCACCGATCCTCCAAGAGTTTTACACATCCCAGGAAACTCAGATCCATGGACACATTTTGTTAGTATCTGCTTAGGCAAGATTCACAGCCCTCTCAACCAGACACAAAGCAGACCTTACAAATAAGAAAAATTATAAATACTTCATTAATAAACTGACACTTTATCACAAAAAGAATTAGAAAAAAAAATTCTTCCTCTTCTATCCACTGACTATAGTAAGTCTCAGAATTTCAGTCTACCTTTTATAATGTGTTTTCCTTTCTGGATTTAAAAGTTTATTAAGTTTTCTGTCAGGATTCCTACCAGGCCACATACCCAAACTAGGAAGCAAAGCTTTGTTAAAGACCCTACAAATCAAATTACTTAGCATTCAGCCAACAATGCTAACAAACTTAGATTTCCAGGAGTTCCCCATGCCATTCCAATCTTCAGTTACTCTGCAGAAATCAAGTTGAGGAGCAGAGAAGAGAAAGGAATATACAATGGAGGAAAAAACAAATATAAAGACACATCCCCTATACACCAACCTCAACACTCAAATCATCTCATTACACCTCATTAACTCCTCACCACAAGGAAAAAGTTTTTGGAGAGTCTGGGGGGAAAAAATTACTTTCAGTCCTACAAAACCAAACAACAATACTGGGTTCAGCTTTGAACTTTGATTACAGAGGACAACTGTGTCCTGTGCAAACAAGTCCAGCTCCTCAACCAACCCAGCTCCCTCCTGAAAGGCAGGACATCATTTTCTGGGGTCTATCCACACTGCCACAATCTAGAGTATGCCTCTCTTCTTAATGCAGGCCTTAAAGGACTTTTTTGTGTTCACCATAACACGAAAACCTAAAACAGCCTAGAAACTGGCTTTTGGAATTAGTCAGACATTTTGCACTTTCTACCAGCCCTTCTATAACATACAACATTAATTGCCAGTTACTGAGACCTTCCAAGTGCTTTTCTCCCATTTCCCTCTGGTTCAGTATGCTTATGTTTTTATTGGGAAAGAAGAAAAATAAAAAGAGAAAAAAAGAGAGAGAAAGAACATGAAGGAAGCAAGTTCCCTTCCAGGGAAACTACAGTTCTCCACAACATGACTGAATAGAGATTTTTGCCTGAACAATAGGAATAAATAACCCAGAATATTTTATACCTTAATTGCTACGGAGGCTGAAGCAATTAAGCTTTTCAAGAACTTTTCTGTACAGAACGTACTTGGCATTTCCTTCAGCTGGATCCTACACCTTCACCACAGTTAGCTGGATCCTGGATCCTGATTTCAATGTGGGTGACCTCATGGATAGTCCAAAGGAGAATTTTTACATGTCAGATACCACATACTGACACATATACACGAAACAGTTTTCTCTGTTGACTCCTGCAACCACTTCAGAAAGCAAGTACATTCTTTTTACTGATAAGACCACCTTTCCTCTGAAAACTCAGTGTCATTTAGCAATGGGTTTAGCAAACAATGGAAAAGTACACATTTCGTCAACACTTGGAGAAGAACAACTCAGCCTTCATGTATAAAATACATTCCCTTGTGATCCTATTTTAAGAGCTACATAACATTAGTGTATAAGGGATTATGATGTATTATTGCACTATTCATTTTCTATTAATTAACCTGTAAGGATCAAATTACATATTATTTCCTGGGCACTGAAGGACCACACTTGCCACTGAATCCCCAGGATATTCTCTGCACTAAGGTTGCTATTGTCAAAACAGTTGAACTAAACAAACAAAACAACGACAAAAAAACACTAACAGTCTCTAATTTCTTGGAAATGTGGCCTTATGTAAAGACACAGAAGACAATTTGTGTAGGTACTCCTGCAATTCATTTTACACTCTGTAGAAAACAATGTCTGTACTGTCAGAAATACTCCGAATTTGCATAGTTGAAAGCTTATTCTGAAGAGTTTGGGGGGAAAAAATGCAATCAAAAGCATCTGCTAATCACTATTCTAATTTCTTTACTCTCAAATATAGAACTATTATGATTATTTATAATTGCTGCTGGATTAACGGCATGGATGAAAAAAAGAGCCCCATAGCAACACACTATAACAGCTTTTTCCTACATAAATTTCATATTTTGCACAACAACATCCTCTTGTTTTTCCCCACAGTGTTTAGCATACATAAAGTCATTTTAGTAGTACACATTCTTTTTCAATTTAGCAAAGGATGCTTACTGACGTAAATTAACATAATACTGAAATATAAAATATAAACATTGATACACTGAAATCAGTGAAAATTTGCCTACCACTCTGAAAATCTCTCCCTTTAAAGGAGTGATTTCAACACAACTCAAAAGCATGCATGTTTTCCTGACTACTTTATCCCCAGGTGTACTAGTCTGGGGCATGTAAAAACATCCATTTAAATTTTAATACAAAGATATGGACTGTATTCCTCAGAGAAGCAATTATTCAAATTCACTTCCTCGAATTATTCATATGGAATATATCAGTAAACATCGGGAAAAGATGCAGCACAAAAGCCATTGTGATAGGATAAGAAGAATACTTCAGTCTTTAAGAAAACATTTCACCAATACTACTACAGTTTGTGACAGTGAGAAATACTAGCAACAAAAATTGAGCACTGATAAAAACTGATCAGAACGCAAGATAGCAACACCACTGAATATAGTTACTTATATTTAAAATACAGACGCACAACTTTTCATTTTTTTTTTTTTACTTTGCTCTTCATGTACCTTAAATTCATGACATGACTACTTTAAAAGCAACATCAGATAGATCTTAAATTTTCCCAACTCCTAGGCTTGCTATTTCGAAGTTGCTACACTAATTACCTACCAGGTCAGAAGAACTACATTCAAATTTCTCAGTGTTTTCTTCACTAAAAGAAATACTGAAACACATGAAGCCTAAGAAGAATCTGGGACAAGGAAATACGAGAATGTAAGTGTGCTGGTGCATCATAAGTTTACAGAGGCTTTCTCCTTGCTTTAAATAATATAATTGAATAAACTAAAAATAAACTGACACCTTTTCAGACCAGAATTTATTTTACGCTTTTGAGAGAAACAGTACACAATTCAAAAATTTCTAAATGAGAGTCATGGAGCTGTTCCCAATGTTAAAATGTCTCAGTAACAATTTTAAGAAAGCAGATTTTTAAAAAGAGAAAATTTTAAAAGGAAATTTGAGTAGTTAGTCATCCTTCTTATCATTTACATCAATGACTAAAACAACAAAATTTGTCCATAGGGTCATTAAAATTTGCTACCTTTTATTTTACAGTAAATTACCAAATTCTGATTGTATAATTGATTAACACACTGAAACTAAGAGAAAAAAAACAAAACAACCAAAAATTCACCCCACCAAAAAAAAAAAAAACCAATCAGACAATAAACTGCTTAGATAGAAAAAATTCCAGATAGATGTTAGTATTTTGAAATTGGTGAATTTCAAAAATATACTCTTTGAATATTAAAAGCCTTAAAAGAAGGCCGAATCACTAAGGTTTAAGACAGTTATTCTTTAATAAATGGAACAAAGCAATCTGGGACAGAAAGCACAGGTTTTGCTAGGTATAACTATGTAATGTGTAGGAAGTTCAAGCTCAAAAGGAAGGGCTTCTTCAAGTATATTGGAGGCTAAAGGAAGACCAGAGAAGTTGTGGGACAACTGATGAATGAGACAGGAGCCATGGTGACGGAGGATGCGGAGAAGGCGGAGGTATTGAATGCCTTCTTTGCCTCGGTCTTTACTGCTCAGACCAGCCCTCAAGAGCCCCAGGCCTTGGAGAAAGTAACAGGGAAAGAG
>VXBO01013651.1:12485-61608 GCA_013400135.1 Rhinoptilus africanus
AAGATGATGAGGGGACTGGAACACCTCTCCTATGAAGAAAGGCTGAGGGAATTGGGTCTCTTTGGTTTGGAAAAAAAGATGACTGAGGGGGACCTTATCAATGCTTATAAATACTTAAAGGATGGGTGTCAGGAGGATGGGGCCAGGCTCTTCCCAGTGGTGCCCAGTGACAGGACAAGAGGTAACGGGCACAAACCTGAGTATAGGAAGTTCCACCTAAACATGAGGAGGAACTTCTTTACCTTGAGCGTGGCAGAGCACTGGAACAGGCTGCCCAGGGAGGTGGTGGAGTCTCCGTCTCTGGAGACATTCAAAACCCACCTGGACGCGTTCCTGTGCCACCTGCTCTAAGGTGGCCCTGCTCTGGCAGGGGGTTGGACTAGATGATCTCCAGAGGTCCCTTCCAACCCTGTGATTCTATGATTCTAAGATCTCTGTTAATACAGCACATTTGGCTGTCCACTGGCTAAGGCACTCTGCAGAGAGGAATAATCACAGTTCTTTCCCTAACGACCACTACTGCTTCTATATGTCCACCAAAAACTTCTCCAAAATTTAAAACAACACAGAATAAACATCTTAGGGACAACCTCCACCTTTCCAAAGTGCACATATGCCACTTTCCCCAGGAAAGCCAGCTCCAGAAGCACAGCCCTTGGTGTCCACTCTGCACACATCTCCCCACAACCCCCACCACAAGTATCTGAGCCCCTATCAGCAGGGTGTCAAGCTCTTCGACTATTATCTGCCACATGTTTGTTCTTCCTCTTTCCTCTCCCTTCCCTCTCACGGGATGAACTGTAAGTTCTGCATAACAATTACTTTTTGTTGGTAATAAGCTACAGGGTTGGGGTTTTTTTGTTTAATTGTTGGCTTTAATTAATCTCTCCATATTTAGGTGCTCCAGGAGTGATTACATTAGAGGAAGGCAAAGCTGAAAAGTGTAATTTACAACTGGGGAAGATTTCTGATGATCCTTAAATTCCTACTTCATGCTCGGAAATAAGCCTTTGAAGAGATGTGCTTTAGTCTTGTGACAAAAATGTTCCACTGCGCTCGAGGAAAAGATTTGTTAACTGCTGTCCTCATTCCAAAGCTTTATGCACTTTGAAAATAAAGTGGGGACAGGGCAGTGGAGTTCCTTTTAAATAACTTGTGAAAATATGAACCCTATTTAATCTTCAACAGGAAATCTGTACAGAGAACAGAGATAAGGTTAGCAAGCAAGGTACTGGATTTTATAGCAGAAGTTCATGCTGTGTTGTTTTCTACTAGGTGGATAGGTGGTTTTTTCCTTCTTTTTTTCCCCAGGGAGAGAGCTACATGCAGCAGTTGATTAAATTATTGCAGTCCTGGGATATGAATAGCCGGCGCTATGTCACTGTCCACTGGGATAGTGTGGAGCCTTCAACACAACTACAGACGGTTTCATATTTATTCATTAGTAGTACTATAGAAGAGTTCAGTGATAAGAAGTTACAAAAAAGGCCGCCACAAAGTGGGATGGGCCCTTGCCGACAGGAATGCAAAGGGAACTATGTGATGGCAGCAGCATCTCAAACTACTGCTTCCTTTTCACCCACGCGATTCCTGACCTGTTCACATTCAGCTCCCGGGAGACGCTAATTTCTAGATTTAGGCTCCGAAAGTGTCACCACTTGTGTGCTCCTAGTACTTGCTCTGATGGTATGTCCACACTGCCACCAGAGGTGTGGATGCGCAAGTGGGGTATGTGTGGGGTAGTTTTACTGAAGCAACGCCATAAGGGAACAGCCAATTTGGCCCAGCACCATGAACACCAGGGCAGGCCCTACATCTCTGTACAACCTCCCGCACTTGTGTGCTCAAGCAACAGAATCACAGAATCATAGGGTTGGAAGGGACCTTAGTAGATCATCTAGTCCAACCCCCCTGCCAGAGCAGGGCCACCTTAGAGCAGGTGGCACAGGAACGCGTCCAGGCGGGTTTTGAATGTCTCCAGAGACGGAGACTCCACCACATCCCTGGGCAGCCTGTTCCAGGGCTCTGCCACCCTCAAGGTAAAGAAGTTTCTCCTCATGTTTAGGTGGAACTTCCTATACTCAAGTTTGTGCCCATTACCTCTTGTCCTGTCACTGGGCACCACTGGGAAGAGCCTGGTCCCATCCTCCTGACACCCACCCTTTAAGTATTTATAAGTNCTCCCCAGGTGCAGCACCCTACACTTGCCCTTATTGAATTTCATGAGGTTCCTCTCTGCCCAGCTCTCCAGCCTGTCCAGGTCTCTCAGGATGGCGGCACAGCCTTCCGGGGTGTCAGCCACCCCTCCCAGCTTTGTGTCATCAAGCAACGCTGAAGTCCATGCTGCCACAGTTGCACAGCTCTCACTACCTGAAACTACTATTTAAAGGCAACTTGGCCTCGTCTTTTTCAACAGCATAAACACACCTTCAGTCTCTTATCTTATATCCTTGGGGTTGTTAAGCCTGAAGAAGAGAAGGCTCTGGAGAGACCTTGTAGCAGTCTTCCAGTACCTACAGGGGGGCTACAGGGAAGGTGGGGAGGGACTGTATCAGGGAGTGTAGCGATAGGATGAGGGGTAACAGTTTTAAACTGAAAGAGGGGAAGTTTAGATATTATGACAAATTCTTCACTTTGAGGGTGGAGAGGCAGTGGAACACGTTGGCCAGAGAAGGAAGCCCATCCCTGGAAGTGTCCAAGGCCAGGCTGGATGGGGCTGTGAGCAACCTGGTCCAGTGGGAGGTGTCCCTGCCCATGGCAGGGGGGTTGGAACTAGATGATCTTTAAGGTCCCTTCCAACTGACTGTTCTATGGTCAGTTTTCCTACAGGCTATATACTGCCATTGTCTAAACCGAGACAGAGAACTGGCACTTGTGGAACTTCACACAAGAGATCTGGTCAGGGACAGAAGCATGTTTTTATGATTGAGGGTCCTTGTTTGTCTGTCTGTCAGTCCCACCCAGAAAGACTAACAGTTGTAAAGATACAGCTTTAACACAATGACCTGTCTTTCAGATGGGACACCACGACCACCTCATATTTAAATGTGATTTTCTCAGAAGAATATGAGAAAGTTACAATGAAATTTCTGTCCTCTACCTACTGATGTCAGGATACTAAATCCTTCTATTGTAAGTGTTCAGCCTTTAATCCAAAGACTCCATCCTAAACCTCGCTATTTTAAACATGTTAAGCTGTCTCCAGAATGCTTTGTAGCTAACAAATGCCAATATTCCCAAGGATTTTTTTAAACAACTAAAAGGTAGTATTTAATTGCACTTTTAATTGCCAAAGTTATATAATTGCACTTCTATGCAACTTAAGTTTGTTTTCTTTTTCAGTGGTGCTCAGGTTTCAATACGAAATCGTACTTTTGTTTTTCCCATCTTAAAGGGAAGAAGAAAAAAAAAGGTTGATCCTCCTCTTGGGAATTTTTTGGCTGAGCTAGTGTGTATTATGCTTGCATTTTTAAAATATTTTTTCTCTGGAGAAAAGTTTTGCATTTCTGTTATCTTTTTATAGTATTTTTTTTTTCTCTAGAGTTCTACCTAATTATTTTCTCTCTTTAAGTGCTGCAATTAATTCTCCTCAGATTTAGCTCATGTTTTTATACAGGAGTCCTTGGCCCTAACCTTATTGCTATTGTAAGTATGATGATCTAAAGACAGGAGATGTGTGGGACTGGCAGAAAGAAGTAAAATATTTCCTAACACATGAAGCTTTCAGACACACAAGCCTTTCCTCAAGTCTGAGAACAGATGTAGGAAACTTCAAGCCAAGTATAGGTTAAGATCAGTTTTGAGTTAAACTTACACTATGCTATTATATAGCTTGAGAGAAAAAGGTAGTTGGTATCCTATTGCAGGTCTGGACTGCACACATGTGTCCTTTAGGATTTGGTTTTGGTTTTGGTTGCTCCTGACATCTTGAAGGCAACAGCATCACCTGTCCTCATGAGCCTGTGAAGTCAAATGTCTGATTTTGTCACCTTCCAGTTCTTTTTGCCTATACTACTGTATAAATTTGGGAACAGCCTGCTTATCCAGTCATAAAACATACTCAAAATTACCTGGAGAGAGACACAGGATAAACACATGTGAAGTTTTTATGATACTGCAGTGAGCAATTTGCCTTATATATGCAAGACTGTAGCTTGAAATTTGGAACAGTTTCCCCTGACTTTGCTAAATGTTGATGTTTGTGTTTCCTCATCCTCTACAATTCCACTGGGGATCCAAAAGGATTTTGCCCAAGGGAGTTTTAATGTTATCCACAAATTGTAGTCAAGAGCCAAACAAGTATTAAATAATCTTCATCTCCATATAGGAACACCTTTTACAGTACTAGACATCTTCTAGTGTAGGTCAACCTTCTTTTGCTATTACTATATTTGTCATAAACTAAAACTTATCTATATGTATACTTCAGAATCATAAACATTTTCATTTAAACAATTAATCATTTTCTGTGGTAGTCATTTTTACCATAGCTTTAAAAAGCAAAAGATACACAACATTTGGTACATTTCCTTATGTTTCCCTTTAAAAATAAGCAAATAAGTAAATATATCTAGTAGGGAAAGAAAAAAATCTTGGTGCATTCTGGCAACATTTTTAAGTCTTACATCAAAATTACTTACATATTATAATGTAGTAGCTATTGAAAAGCTAAAAATCATTGGGGGGGGAGTAAGGAAAAGTAAATATAAGGAAGGAACTAAAGTAAGGAAAGTAGAACAAATATGTAAACACAAAAAGAAACTAAACAATTCACTTTTGTTTCTGTGCTTAAATTGTTAAAGAATTCCTCTTCAGTTACCAAAAAAAAAAAAAATTATGGACAGCAGCCTGGTAACACTACATTTGTTCTTCTGTAAGTGGAATAATTACATCATTCAATCTTCTGGACTCCACTCCCACACAGAACAGAGGTATCAGATAAGAGCACTACCACTCCTGGTAATACTAATTACAGATGTACTGCCTCCATGAATGTCTTTTATAGCAGCAGCACTAATTACAAACAACTGCAAACCTGTATCTATTACACTGTTTCACATCTATAAAAGCCTTTCTACTTTAAACCTGCAATCTCTTTTGCTGGTTTTGTTACTTTCTCAGACGAAGTGCTGGGATGCACACACTGCACTTGATGCACTGCAAGTCAGAAGCTTAAATCCTTTTAAATTGCTTCCTTTACTTCGAACTTTATGATCTTACAACTTAACATTTAGAGCTTGCATGCATAACAATCTTAAGCCAACTGAAGGTCTACTCACTGAAACAAAGGTGTCTCAAACCAGAAATGTTTAAAATTTCATTTACACTGATAACTAAAAAAATTTAAAAATTGTCCCCATAGAACTTCCACGTGACCCTGCAAATTGCAAAATTACCTTCAAGGTTTATGCTCAGCTTTCTATTACTAGAGAGAAACTATGAAGAAAAACCTTGTTACTTATGAGTAGGCACAAGCTTGTTAAGTCACATTTCGTTTTTCATTGTTTTTCAACATTCTTTATCCTGTAAATGCTTTATGTAGCTCAGTCTGTAGTTATTAACCAGTATGCTAGTTCTTCCATCTACCTGTACAAAGTCATCACTAAAGGTCTGGATGTTTTATGAGAAGATTTTATATGAAACATATAATACAGAGCTTGGATTCCACTGAAGTCTTGCAAGAAATAATAGAAAAGCAAATTTTTATTTTTTATTTTAAAAGCACAGATTTTTTACAGGTTAAGCATGATTCTCTATTGTTCCATTCTGAATTGATCCATGAAAGTTTGCTAATGAAGAGATCTTCCAAAGTCCTTTGTGTGGTCTACTCTTATCAACAGGCACAGGATCTACATGTGTAACACTCTTCCCAGGAGCCACCCATGTAAAATTCACATCATCAATTAGAGAACATCTGAATTTTAAAAAGTTAGGTTAATAGAAATAATAGCATTTAACTTTAGTAAATGATTTGTTATTTATGAGTCATTCTTTTCACCTGTTCTGTATTAAAACATGCACAACTGAATTCTTCTACAGATGAAATAAGCCTAAAAAAAGTTTCTTCCACTTGCACCCTCTTTATGTCACAAGAGTATCACAGTTATGTGGTTCGTAAATCACTCAGTTTACTAAGGTCATCCCATTTTGGTATAGCTCATGACATTTAAAAAAAAACAGAGAAAAATTATTCTATTTGTTATTTAGAACTGTTCCATGAGTTCTTTTTCCAAAGATTATATTTTAAATGATAAACTTCTGTTTTATTACTAAGTATATCTTCTGACAACATGCACCAAAGATCAGCTAGAGCCTTATAAACCCTCCATCCTCAAAAAGGTAAAATACATTTAAAATTAAGTTGTTTATAAGTTCAAATGGATAGTCACAGAAGTGGTTTTGCTGTACTCTAGTACCTTTTGCAATTAATTCATTTGTTTTTGCTTATATGTGCACTAAATCAAAAGTTAGCCCCTCTGTTATATCATTTGAGACATGCCAACTTGTTCAATTTTACCCAAGAACAAAGGATGACTGTTAGCCACAAGAAGAAGCAGCAAACAAACAAAAAAACACCACAGAGAAAGGTCACCCATATCAGGTCATGTGCATCCATGTAAATTTGAGACTCAAAATTTGAAATATTATTGTTTAGATGTAGCTGCTTAGACTGCACAGGTAGAAATCCCAGAGCTGAGCAGAACTTGGTGACTGGGACTTATGTAGCCTGGGCACTGAAGTGTCCACACTCTGATGCCCAACAGTCCCGAATACACTTCATTTTTCTGGTCATTCTTTACAAGCTGGCTTGACCAATGGAGCCTGATGAAAGATATCAAGTAACTACTACTTATGTTACTATTATTTGCTTGTATTATAAAAGCAAAAAATGATACAAGATTGACTACATCATTGACAGTACAACATACAGGACAGACCTGCTTACTTTGAAGTCCAAGGACCAGAAAATAAGAGAAAGATAAATATCCTATTTTACAGAAAGTAAGCGGAGAACTGAAATTCCTAAAAATTAACATAGACCTAGTGCTGAATGCTAAGAAGTGGCTAGATCTCAGCTGGCATTAATTATTGCATTTCCAATTCACTAGACACACTGAAACATTTGTTCTCAAATAATTTGCTTGCTATCACACAGGAAGCATGTGGAAAAGTCAGGAACTGAACTGAGATCTGTAATTTAATATATTTAAACACATGAACACTGTTAATTTATGTAAGTCAATAAAACAGTCCCACTTCTTAACAGCTTTATTTTCTGTCTATCCTATCAAGTTTGAATTGGTAAATTTAAGTCTAAATGCCTAAAAAAAAAGTATTTAATAACTTAGAATAAAGCAGTGGATTATAAAAATTATCATTCCTATCTAATTACTCAAACCACAGAATTTTAATTAAAATTCCCTGTCTCTCATGCACAGACAGCTTTAGTTAATATCCCAAGAAGTAGTTCAAAGGAAGTAGATACTGCTGAGGAAACATTATCACTTACAGATTTAATTATGTATATCTAATAATGTCACCATTCCGGAAATCTGTGGCTGTTTTTAAATTACTTGAGCTGGTGTACTGTGGTTTGCCCTGGTGTCCTGGTTTTCTAGTCACCCACGCTGGGGACCTGGTTGGAAAACGTCATGGCTCCCATCCAGTTCCAGCAGCTCCATTGCTTTTCCACCAAGGTGGGCGGGCCAGTGCAAGCCCAAACCCTGCTGAAAATGGTGCTGGGACGAGGCGCCCAGGGCCTGCGCCTACACCCCAAAGGCCAGAAAAAGCTCCTAAACCATCCATTTCTTTCTCCCACTAAAAGCACACTAAAGGAATATGGAGATTCTAAAGGAAGATGGAGATTCTGACCTTAAGGTACAAGACAAACAGAGGTCATCTCGTCTCAAATCTTAACCACTCCACTGTCTTTCCTCTTCAGGGAGGAAAAGGCACATATACCTTCATCAGAGTAAAGACCAATTGAGAAAAAGCTGCTGGTACTTGCAATACAAAACTGCAAAATGTCAAATACTCTGTTTTCAGAAGCAAGTGAGAATTCAGCACGTTTAGCCTTTTTCAGACTCTGGCCTTCTCAGATACACACGCACAAAAAAAGATTATTCAAGAGATTATTATAGGTCTCTAACATTTACTAGAACTTTCCAGTTCTCAAGGTTCCCAGTCACCAATTGCATCACTAGATTTAGCTTACATTTCTTAAATAGGCACAACTAAAATAAGCAAGTTATTTCTTTTGGCATCTTAAAAGAATTAAAAACATAGATCTAGTATACCTACAAAATTCACTGTAAAAATATCCCATTGTAAATATATGTACAACATAATTTTGTTTCCTATTTTCATTTTTCTTCAGGATAAGTATACTGAACATTATTATATTACTGCTATCATATCTTGTTAGTATTTTAGAAACCTACCTATGAAAAAGGTGAAATTATGAACAGATCTGTATTTCTGTACAGATACATCAGTATGTTCTGCTGAAAAAAAATAACCTTCTCCCCATTTTAATTGTTAATGAAATTTTTCTAGCCCTTTTAATAACAGGTATCACCAATAACAGTAGCAGACCTCTTACAATAGTGTTGCTTCATTAACTACTAAGTCCAGGTTGGCACAGATAATTGATGAGACAGATACTTATGCTGACTAGTTGTGAACGAGAAAGATGACTCTTAAGAATTTCTATTTTGATATCTATACAGTATTCCTTTACTTTATGGCTTTAAAATCTATACATCTTAACTAAAAAGTTCCAGTAAACAACATTAACAAAAAATTTGTATTATTTTTCTGACAAAAAAATTCAAGGGGAGAGAGATCTAACGTGTCTTCTTGCTAGTCATAATTCCAGATACTGTATTTATTGATGTTTAATATTTTGGATGTACAAAGATTTCCTGACTAGTCAAAGCAGTTAGTGCACTAGCAGTTTCAAAATACTCAAAAAGCCCCAAAATACTTTACTGAAAATAGCAAGCTTTGCTTGCTTGGCAGAGTTGTCCGAGTTATGCATATTATTTAGATATATCAAAAGTTGCAAAAACACATGGCTGTTCTTTTATGGGACATCACGATTGCTCCATTTGTGGTAAATTTGCCCTGGGACACAGCACTTTACAAAGAAAATTGCATTACAATGGCCCACATTGTGCCATCTGTTTTAATAAGAAATCTCCAGTGATTTCTATGGAGAACAGTCTTAAAAAATAAATGGAACAAGATGTCCCAAAGTACTGTTTTACCTAGTTTAACTACTTTTGATTAAAAAGATGCGGCAAAATTTAGCAAGCTGTAGCATTACTACTAAATTATCCTGTTAATCTTCATTTATTCCCAAACAGGTGACAAGGTACGTGGACTGACGGTCACGTGTGGGACAGTTCCATGGCTGCAGAGACAGGTGAGGACCCCATGACACAGGGGTTTCATAGGGAGTCCCAGCTTCCCCAGGAGGTGAGCCCTGCTGGCTCCCTTCCCTTCTGCTCACACCCCCATCACTAACACCCTGCAACACCGGTACCCCAAAACACCCTGGCTGCAGCAGCAGAAGTGCCAACAGGATCATTTCAGCAACGCGGTCTAGTGGGAGGTGTCCCTGCCCATGGCAGAGGGGATGAAACTAGATGATCTTTAAGTTCCTTTCCAGCCTAAACCATTTTATGATCTTATGATCACCCATACCAGCAAAAGATGGGGGCACAGGCCTAGAGAGGCCAGATGGCCATGAGTAAATAAGTTTGGGATCTGACAGTGTAACATTACCCTCACATTCGACGAGCGTCACCTCAGTCCTTCCACAGGACACAGGGCAAACAGTGCGGATGCAACAGCCACAGGAAGGACCATGGGAGGGGGATGGGAACAGATGGGCATGACACACTTCTTTTTGTCTGTGTCAACACTGTGAACAGAGTTCATCATGCCAAATACCTTAGATGCACTTCACCTGCTCTACAGAACATCAAGAAAGGAATAATATACTGTCATGTCTTGTTATTGTCCGCTCTCTTCTGAGAGCATTTCTCTGACACAAAATGCCACTATAAATTTCAATGCCATGAAAAGACCACGGCTTTCCTTGTTTACTTAGAAAATAAGATCTCTGTAAAATACCAAAGTAATCATAAAGTTCTGATGTAAGTCCAAAACAAATACTTTCTATTAAGAGGCATACTATCCTTATTTACACTGCACCAGAGCTGTTATTTTACAACAAGTACAGAGGAACATCCCCAGAAATCCCCTGGTGAAGTCATCTGAAATCCCTTTCAAAAGAACAATAACCTTCTGCATCAGTACAGCTTCATATTATCTCATGTCTGACTTACAACTAGGACAAAAGATTCCATTACATTCATTAAACAGCTATTATCTAAGAATTCCGATGTTTTCATAGCATAACGAATGCTCTTAGATTATTAGTATTTTTTGGTCAAATGGTCTAGTTCAAAGGTATCTTTTATGCAACCGTCTAGGCAGACGGCAGTAACGTAGTGAGACGACAGTAAGAGCATTATCACAGAACTTCAATATTCGTTTCACCGGTTCCATAAATTGCTTCGATTTTATAGATATAGATAATAAATTTAAAACACCTGAAAGGCATATTGAATCTAACCCCTACCCCCCACACATTGCACATACTGATTTTGCAATACACACTTCACATGGGTATTCTCGGTTTGGGGTTGGTTTGTTTGGGAGTTGTTTGAATATCCATGAGGTAGGGAGCATTTTTTTCATACGTTTAGAATTGCTTTAGATGATGTCCCTATCAAAATAGGTCCAAAGTAGAATACTAGTAATAAAAATAATATTAATTTAAAAAAGCCATGCAAAAAACATCATTGAAAATTTGTAACAACTTGACGAGAAATCATCACAATTGCAACATCAACATGATGTCAAAGAATGTTTCCCCCTTCATACCTCCCGGACATCACAGCCCCCACTTCATCCTTGACCCCGCTTTGCTTCTTCCGAGCATCGTTTCACATCTCTCTTAACTGGATGTTGCTCAAACACTCACCACAACATTTCATTTGTTCCTCTTGTGCTCTGGAATTCACCAAGGGCTTAGTTTATGCCCTCAAACAAAAAATTCCTTGCTCTACCCATTCCAAAGTCACAGCACATCGCCTCGCTTGCAGACAGAGAGCTGTCCTGGCTCCTCTCACCCTTGAGAAGGAATCTTGAATCACCCTTTCACCCATCTTGAATCTTTCACCTCCCGTTCTCACATTCCTGTGCCTCCTTCCACAGCACAAGAAGACCTGGGAGCAGCTGAAGTTTTCCTGCTCTGCCTGTGCAGGATGCGGTCATGCAGCTTCCACTCAAGTCAACAGGTTTTCCCCAGAAATATGGCAACGTTTCCAGAGTGTCTCTCAAACCCACACAACCATTTCCCACAGTGCTTTTACCTAACAGGAAAATTCCAAGTATCTCTCTCTCACACACAAAAAATAAAAAAAGGCAAAAAAAAAAAAAGCAGCAGCCAGTAACAGATTTTATTTGATTGCATGTGGTTGTTCCCACCAACTTTTCCTGCCTCTTTGCTCTGGCAGTCAATCTGTTGTCTGCTCTCACATCTTTAACAGTAGTACTTTGGCTGTCTAAAGGAGCAATCCTCATGGAGTGCAATTTCCACAAAATACTACAGTCTGCTCCTTCATTTAAAAAGCAAAGACTGACTCAACCCTGAGCATCTTTGCCTAGGACCTCCTCACTTTTACACCATGCTGAAATTTTAGCCCCAGCACTTGGTAAATAGAAGCACAGACTGACTTTTCACATATCACTAACTGCCGTAATCATCCCAAGTAGAAAAGTAAATATTTTGAAACGGATATACAACCAAAACACTCTGAAATAAAATGCAAATCAAGCATGACTGTGCATATAACAATCCTGTTAGTGCCTGCCCACCAGTAATCGGATGTTAGCAATCACTTTCCCTTATGTTTCTGTAACCGAACCTGACGTTCACAGAAATTGAAAGAAAAGATGCACAGCTAAGTCAAACCTGGAGCTTACGCCACATAGAGGCATCCTGAATTTTTACTGGAATATCAGAAGGGGGTTGAGGGGAGCCTTCACCATCTGTTCAAGGCAATAAGTATTTTAAAAGAAAGAGGGAGAATCATAAAATCCTTGTCTTTTTTCCCCTTCATTTCCTATATACACACCAGTATATTCCTATACACACCCCAAGCTTTAGAAAAGGGGGGAAAAAACCTACCAAAACCCACAAATTACAAAAAATACCCCAAAACAGCTAACTGGTCAAGTAGAAATAGAGTTTCTCTCAGCTGCCATCACTTCCACTGGAGTAACCACTGGCAGCATCCAATCAGCCTTTGAGATCAGCCCAAGCAGCTCCCACCTTTGTGGTTTCTAATCCCCAGAGTGCAGTATCAACATCCAGTGGAAAAGAAAAAGCAGGAACAGCTCAAGGGCACAGAAAGAGAGGAGGCAGCAGCAGAGATTTAAAATACAGGGCTGCAGCAGCAGTCAGAGCATGTAAGACAGGGAGTATAACAAAGACATAGTTGGAATTTCCTTCAGCTGCTCTTTTGGTGGTCTGTTTTAGGAAATGTAAGAGGATTTTTTTCCGAACTGCTATAAAAATGGGCGGACAACAAGGTAACTGCGCTGAGCTCACCTTCTGTCACACATTTCACTGAGTAGAAGATAATGGTCTAGGAAGAAGCCTACACACATAGATTAACATTTTTATTTTACACAACTTTTCTATGTATCACTGAATATATTTTTCCATGTAGCATTAAAAAAAAAAGTTACTAAAGCATTCCCTACATTATATTAGTATGTTTCCATACATCTAAGATTCTTATCACTATGGCACCAATGCAACAGAAAAAGCTATTGTATAATATGTAGTTGATTAACAACATACAGCAGAGTAGAGGAACAACAGTGATCAAGAACAAAAGGGCCATAAGTGGAGACTGATGACTGAACTGTTAACTTTCTAAGAATTACAGTATGTATTTTACATATTCCTAGAAAGCATAGTAGTAAGCACTGTTCCAATACAGCAAGATTCAGATGAACAGAAAAAAATAACAAAAAAACCCACCTTGAAGTGTATTTTTCTTGTACTAAAAATAAAAAAATTACATTATATTCGTATCTGCACATGCATCTTCTTGTATGTGCAAGTCTATTATGTGGAAAGTCACCTAAAGAACTGAAGGTTATAAAACTAATTAAACATCAGATCCATACATCATCTGGTTTCAGTTCTCCAAAATGGATGAAGTTAATGACTGCAGGAGGGCATTTCAAATAAAGCTTAGTACTAATGCCCATGTTACTGACTGCAAATCACTTAACTGAAGCCTCTCTTAGGGACTATGTACCACAATCTGCACATGAATGAAATTCACACATACCTCAGCAGCAGCTCCACATGCAGAAGGAAAGTCATTGGCAGTTACAGAGGCCGGAACTCATCTTGGTCTAAATCCTAATGTAACTCTCTCAGAGTATGAGCAAGTTAGAAGCGCCTGTATGTGCTTTCTATGCATCTGCTATGAGGGCCATAAGACAAACGTAGCTTGGGGAAAATACACAGAAAATTAATTTGATAAATTTTTCCAAGATACTAAGAATACCAGAGGTCACAACTCAATAGTCAACATTATGATGCATTGATTCTATACTATAAATCATTTTTTCTTCAAAACTTCAGAGTATAGGAAACATTGCTCAGTCTGTCTCAATATTTTCAGAATAAGGGAACTTTACAAAAGGTAGTGACTGGAGTCCAACAGTATCAGCCTTCGTCATTTACTATTCCCTTGCTTTATCATATTCACCTTTGCATGTCCAGAGTCACAGAATAACACACTGTCATTTGATAATGTTTGGTGTTCATTAATTTTACTATCCCAGAACGTTTCAGTGGTTATTAAATACATATCTTACTGAGTTAAAATTGCTTGGATTCCTTTGTGATGTAAATTTTTGTACTGTACACCTAACAGGGTAGTACCGGTCTATCTCAGTAGTTCAGACTACCCATGAAAAACTGGAAAATATTTCCCTTAGATTGCTATAATATGCCACAGAACTGTAACTCCTACTAAAAAGATTAAAGAAATGATGTAACGCAAGGCTACATACTCTATTATTTATAAGCACTATTATTTACAAGCATTATTTCTAATGACAAGTAGTGTATACAGAATAATTTATAGGAAAAGTATTTTTTTCAATTAGGTGCCATCACCAATTTCACAGAAGTACAATTCCTGGAAACAGACTCCCAGTGGGAATAGTCATAATTTCGAATAAGAGGCAATATTGTTCCCACCTTCTCCAGTACTTAAATTTAAAATAGCAGAGCTAGAAAAAAATTGTGACAGTAACTGCTTTGCTTAAATATCTTCACATACGAGGACATAAGGCACAGAATCAATAGTTTAGGTTGGAAGGGACCTTAAAGATCATCTAGTTCCAACCCCCCTGCCATGGGCAGGGACACCTCCCACTAGACCAGGCTGCTCAAAGCCCCATCCAGCCTGGCCTCAAACACTTCCAGGGATAAGGTCTCCAAAACTTTTCTAGGCAACCTGTTCCAGTGTCTCACCATCCTCACAGTAAAGAATTTCTTCATAACACCTCATTCAGATCTACCCTCTTTTGGTTTAAAACTGTTACCCCTCATCCTATTGCTACACTCCCTGATAAACCGTCCCTCTCCACCTTTTCTGTAAGCCCCCTTTAAGTACTGGAAGGCTGCTGTAAGGTCTCCCCAGAGCCTCCTCTGCTCCAGGCTGAACCACCCCAACTCTCTCAGCCTATCTTCATAGGAGAGGCACTCCAGCCCTCATCTTTGTTGCCCTAGAAACAACTTGTTCCAACAGGTCCATGTCCTTCAGGTGTGGTGAACCCCACCTGAACGAAGACTCTATGACACGGTTTCCTAAGGCTGTAAATGACTAGACACAATGGTCTATGTGATCCCTTCCAGGTCTGTGTTCCCATTGCTATATTAGTCAATTAAAAGAGGATGAATATGGTGATGTTGATTTTTTAGATAATAATAATAATTTGTAACATAGTCAATTGCAGAGTACCAGCTACTTACAAACTCCACTTCTGTTGAGCATATGATCAAGATAAAAATAACATTTTTGTCAAGTTTTGGACTTCATCCAGAACTAGCATGATCCTAGTTAGGGTTAGTCACTTGTTTGGGAACTGTTTCTCTACCTACCACCTCAAAAATTCAGCTCCTGTAAGTAATTGGACTGTAATAGATAGCTTCTGACAGCTAGCAATTTAATCGTGTTCGCTACATACAATGAATGTTTGCTGACATCTTCAGCATGTAGTCAATATAAAATTATATAGGATGTATGCACATTTATATACACACAGCCATATTATAAATGGAAAAAGTCAAGGCATTTATGAATTCTGCAGCAGAAGTTTAACTATTTTATCTTATTTTGTATTAAGTTATGATTAGAAGACTAGCAAACACAGAAAAACAAAAAAATCTACACATTTCAAAATAATTTTTAAAATATATTTTTATTTCTGATTCTTTAAATGAGTTAAGTTTGCCCAAGAAATATGATCCATTAGGCTGTTATGAAGTTTATCTTTTAAATAATTTTAAGTTCACTACATTCCTTTTCTTCTCTAAGAAAAACAACCCATCTCCAACGGATGATCAAGTCATTCTTCTACTTGTTATTATACCCATACCAATGAAATATTTAACACAGAAACCATAAGATTTTTTAAGGATAGATACAGGAAAATATTTACAGAATTAAAACAGGCTTTAGGTGTAATATAGCACTAAATCCCCTAATAGCCAGATTTTCCTTTCCCTTGTTTGCCAATGCTGCCCTCCACTTCCCACTGGAATAGTTTCATATACCTCAGCATTGATGAATATAAAGTAATGCACATAGAAAAAAAATATCCTAGCTGTACACTTAAAGTGATGAGCAGTGAGCTCATCAGTGATGAGTTATCACTCAGAAATGAAATTTTGGAATTATAATCAGAAAACCTCAGATCAGTGCTCAGCAGCATTTGAAAAAGTATTCTGAAAGGAACAGATAGTAAAACAATTTATTCCATTGTCTAGATCCCTGGTACACTTGCATTTTGAATAACATATAGAGCATCTGGATTTTCAAATTCATTAGAGCAGAACTGGAAAAAGAGAAAGACAAAAAGATGGAGCAACCTGCTCATAAGGAACAGATGATCATAGTGGAATTCATCTGACTTCAAAAAGAAGCAATGGAATATGGCAGACGTGGAAAATAATAAATGTGTAGAGAGTGCCAGAGCCTGGAGGAATGCTCTGGGGATGCTCAGCCCATTCTTATGTTCTTCCCTTGGTAATCACTGTTAGAAGACAGCATACTAGTCCAGAAAGACTTCTAGTCTGATCCAGTAAAGCTATCCTTATGCTTTTAAGAAGAGGGATGAAGAATGATCCCACTCACCTGTCCTGCTAGTAGTGCTTTGTCTTGATGTTGCTATTAATAAGCCACAGTGAAGTTTAAGGACAATGTGCAGAACAGGACTCCACAAAAATAAAAAGTCCAGACAAAACTGGTTAATAGTAATAAGTTTGCTCTGAAAAAAAAGTGTGTGCTACAATGTTTACCACGCCATACTGCCTGTGTCCACTTGTCACACATACAGCATGTACTTTTCATGGACAATGGGGCACACAAACTACAGATTTGACTGGCTGTATGTATGGTTTTCAAAAATAACTAGATAATAAATAATGTAAAGCATCCCTTTAAGTTCTAGTTGTGCTTGCAGTCATTTATTGAATCCCACTGCAACTACACTGAGGGACAGAATCTGCATTATCAACCCTTCAGAAGAATCCATCTACTGTACATATGATTCTTCTCCATGAAAAACTTAAATATAAGGTCTTCACATTATGCTATTTACATCCATTTTAAGGTATTGAAGGGCATTAGGAGGCATTTAAAGTATTAAGACAGAAAGGATTTGATGACATAAACTGCCTTTCTTTCCCTATTTCAATTCCATTAGGTTATCCAAAAAAAGAAATATGCAGTGCAATTCATGTTAAAAATGCAGAAACAATGACAATGTTGTTGAAGACAAGGTAAGACTAAGTATTATCTTCCCTTCTACAACACCCACAGGTTGAAGATCATCACCACAGCTGTTCTGCCTTCAGGTGCTTGATTTTTAAATAGTTTAAAATCTCTCCAAACGTTGTGCTTTTTACAAGGAATTTATCTTTTAAACAGCCTTACCCTTTCTTGCGTATCCCTAAATATTTACATGGATGTAGTAGATACTGGTTTTAAGTGCTTGAGACATTCAGATTCTATAAAGAAAACAGACATACAGGTTCTATTTACAGAACTCCTATACATCTCTGTAAGTGTCAATGTGTCCCCCAAACATAGAATTGTGACTCCGTCAGCCTAAACAGGATGCAAATTGATTTTGACATCAACATCCAATAATGAGTTGCTTACATCATTCATATTCATAATCAGCATCAAGTATCAATGTACATGTCAATATGAAAACACAAGGTTCAGCAAGTACAGAAGATCCTCATATTGGGATACACGTATCAACTTCCCTGGAGAGGAACAGCATTTTATTCCTCCATGGGTTAATAATTTGCTCATAGTTTAAAAGAGATGGCACCTGCTCTGCCAAACACATATTTGCATATCCAAAGAATGAGAGCAGTAAACAAGGCAAGGGGAGGAGTGCTGAAACTTTTCCTGAATAAATGAAAGATTAATAATCTCTAAGGAGAAAGGATGAAGCATTTGAATCTGAATGAAAACTGCTGAACACGCCAAGAAATACGTACAGGAATTGGCAAACTTTTCCTGCTTGTGATGCGCTCCAGTGAAAGCTGGCCAAGAACATAAATAATGCAAGACAAACCAGACCCTGACCTCACAGCAAATCTAAGGAGCTGTACCTTGTCAGGATACATAGAAGACTTAGATCTGATTTTAGTACAAGTAAACAAAGCAAGAATATCTTCCAGTTCTATAATTGCTGTCATTATAAAACCATGCTTCACAATAGTTTGGTTTGGATTTTGCAAATTGTACTTTTATTTCATTTGATCTTAAGATGGTAGATGGATTAAGGTGAATTGCAGAAGTTTTCAAGGTTTCTAGACGATGAGAGCATTACTCCACCCCTGTAGCAGTGGTTATCTTTTTAGTTAGGGTCCTGGACTAATCATGCGTAGTTCACTGTCTTAATCCACCATTGTGTTAGGATGCTGAAAGGGTAATAGGTCATCTCTTCCTTTAGCTGGACAGCATTTTGAGAGTCGCTACTGTAGGATCTGAAATGAAAAAGCTTCACTGAGTGACCAGAGTTGATCAGGAACGTGCCCTGAACTGAAATAAAGTCAGAGGGAACATGGCCCAAACTCTGACGCAGTGCTCTTCAAAAGTATAAGATCTTTTATATGGCTCATATATTCTATTAGTTTCCTCTACAGCTATCTGCTCATTAAACTGCCCTGATATTCAATTGGAATATGTTACTGTTAATTGAAAAAGAGTATTTGTATGATTCTACAAATTCTTCTGTCATTGACAGATGATCTACCCTGATCTTCAGCTCATCAGACCTGAATAAGAATGCACAAAAATCCTTACTTGAGACTTGAATTTCCTCTTGTTCATTAGAGATGCAACTAGATATAACAACTGGATCATCCATCAAGATTATTTTTCTCAATATTAAGAGACATGTAAAAATCACTATGCTGGTGCCCTGTGTAATACAGGATAGAAAAATATCTTGATCACTCATACAAGTAACCTCACAAGCTGTTTTTATAGTTTCTAGATGCCTAAATTATTTATAGGAAACAGTCTTTGACAGAATATAAAGCTTTTCTATGAGTCATTATTTTGAATTCACAAAGGTAAAAAAATTTCCTAACTGAATACGGTATTTTACTATGTAAGAAACACCAAGTAACTACTTGGCATTTTAAATTTAAAGAGGAAGCAAATGAATATTCTTATCAGCATAATCTACTGTGATTAACACCACCTAATCTTCAAAGCTGGGAGGCTTCCCCAGGATTCCTCCAGACATTTTATTTTTATGAAGAAACAGTTGTGTCAACAGCAGTAAGCCTAACAAAGGGCAGTATAAAGTTTTATCTCTCTCTTCTATAAAAGATAACATTGTTTAGAATGTTTGAATTCTTTGACATAGAAGTTGTAAGGCTGTTTAAACGTAAACCTTTTCCTGAGTGCTTTTAAAGTAAAAACAGGCAAAATGACCCACTGCCCCTCCTGAGCAGAAATCATAGTAGTACTACACAATTTAAAATTTATAACAGCAAATGAAGATAAACACAGGCACAGCCATAGTAGTTTTTCAGTTTGTATGACACGTAGAACACACTAAAACTAAATTCCTGAGCAAGCCTTTGCGGTTTCAAAGTAAATCCAGAGTTTCAGAAAATTCTGTAATTTTATCTTCCGTTAAAAAGTGTTACTGGAATATTTTCGATCAATAAAGAATTAAGACAGAGGCTTTTTTGATACAAACATATCATAGCCATTTTTTCAGGACATGAAGAAAAATGGAAATGCTCCAAAGTACTTGTTTATTTAGATATACTTAAAAATAGGTCCTTTGATATTTAACTTCTGGTATGCGGCTCTTTCTAAGCAACTACTTTTTTTAAGGCTATTTTACTTCATGTTTATTTTAAGTAATGCATGAGGAAGATTTGATACATTCTTAGGAGTTCAATTCTCCCTTACACTTTCCCTTCTAGTTGAGAAAATACCCAAGGGCACAATTTATCTCACCCAAAGCCGGATGCCTTAAAATTAGACCTTAAACTGTGAAAAAGTCATCCCAGCCAGGCACCCTTTATAATGAATTGAGAGACCTGGATACATCCAGAATATACTTCAACTGACCTATATAGAACACTCTTCTTAAAATTAAAATTTCCCTCAGCAGGTGCTTTTGTGCCTCTATTAGCAATAATAGCAGAGACAGAAGGTAACCAGATGGTATTTAGATACTGAATATAGGACAGATTAGTCTAATTTATGTATATTTTGAACATTATCAAAATTTTTAGCTCTAAATGTTGACTAAATTATCAAAATATGAAGAAAAAACCAAAGTAAAAATCTTGAGGAAAAAAGTCTAGGAGTACAAGGAAGCAGCATACGGCTATATAAAAGAGCATACCCAAGTTCTAAATTTCTAATCCTAAAACTTTTTCATTGAATTCACTAGTTTAAATTCACTTAAATTTTAGAAAAAAAGTTGTCTTTGAAGATTACCCTTGACACAAAACCCCAAACAAACAAAAACCAGTAACCATTAAATTCCCTTCCGCATGCTTAATTTATTCCTGTCTGTAATCACATATTTGGCTGGTTTAATCTACTTCAAAATAAATTTTTTGGGGCTACTAATTCTGTTACCTCCTTTTTTTTTTTCTTTCCTCCTTTCTTAAAAACATCTTTCTGGCCTTATCCTACTATTACCTCCCAATCCGTTGAGGAATGTAACCGTTCATGGAGGAAACATGAGAAAAATCCACAATTAAAGAGGCAAAAGATTCCAGAGGAAAGAAAGCAGAAGCCTGTTAAGATGCAGCAGTTCATATGGCTGATGTCTAGGCCCTAGCCTTTATGTACCAAATATACAAGACACCACTTCTGCTCCTTTCAGAAGACAAGACAGGAAAACCTGCTGATTTCACATCATCCATGATTCTTTCCTTGGTTGATACAGCTGCCTCACTATTTGCCGTTTCCATCTTTTGGTTAAATTTCGCTTGTCAACCATCTAGGACCACAAACATGCAAATATGTAACGGCATGAAAGAGACACATCTACTTCAACAGTGTTCAGGAATGATTTCAGATTATTTCCAAACTTGAACCAGTGTAAGCATCATAAGTATCCACCTGGAGACACATTTAGACCAAACAGAATAAATAATAATATATAAATAATATAAATAAATAATAAACATTTAGTTGCTTTTACTTTACACAGCATGTTTTAGAAGACAAAGGAAAAAAGGATCAAGTTTCCATTAGCTGTGTGAGTTCTCCATGTTCCCTGAATAAACCACCACCACACTGGAATACTTCATAATGTCCCACCGGACAACCCAGAAGAGAAGCGAAGCACTGTTTCACACCAGAAGACTCACACAGTTCAATGCACACAGTGCAACGTAGACTTTTGTGAAAACTGTGCTCTGTATCTACTGGGATTCTTCCTACTGTAAGGACTAGAGAGTCAACTTCTAATTACTATGGCTGAGCACCAGACATCCCATTGAACATACACTGAAAAAAATCACTACGATTTCAAACCAAATAGTCAAAATATGGCTGAAAATCAAACTAAAAAAAAAAAAAATTAAGTCATTAATCCACAGCGTTTACATTAAAGATTTCTATCAGCATATATAAAAAGTCCATGCCTGAAAGTTAAAATCATTAAGAGACAAGAAAGAAGTATCTACATGTCATTTTATTATAGTAAATAACAAACAATCTAAAAACAAAAAGTTAATGTGTCCCAACAATTAGAGGTCCAATTAGTAGCACTGAACTGACAAAAATGTGTTTGCAAGTTCGCTTTTCTTTGGTTTATTTTTTTTTTAAAAAATAGTTTAGGGCAACACAATAGCTTTAGAGTCATACATTTACATTCCAAACTGGTATTAAGAGGTTGGACAAGAAATAATTAAACAGCCTTCAAATACTTGCATTTCTTAAGCATTTAAACTTGTGGCAAACTAACAAAACAAGACTATATCCCCTCAGGGCTAAACTGCTGCAAACATTATTCAGAGAAATCTTCTATTTTCTTCAGAAACAATTAAAAAACGAAAATGTGTTCTAGATTGCATAAAGCTGTTTTACTGGGTGTTTGGGAACAGTTATTCATTCCAATTTCAAATAAATAAATAAATATTTACTTCTTAACTTCCTTAATTTACCTAAAAGCCTTACTCGCATCAGCTAATTTCTAACTGTAGTGGGAGCATCATTAGCGTAACAAAAACTAGGTCAGGTTGACAAACTGAGGATATCAGTTTTTATAACTTTTTCTGCTCTTGTAGACAAGGTATCAAAAATAACTACAAACATCTAATTATTTTCAGTGAGACCCAGCATGTCACTTAAGCTTTCCTCCAGTACTGTGAATTTGCTGGTTCAGCTATAAAGCTAGTCCCCAAAGAGAAAATTATTAATAAAATACTATTGTGAAAAACTCCAATTATGGACAAATAATTGTCCTAAGTCTACTATTACTGTTACTAATTATTTTGTAAGTGCCGCAGGAAACAATGGATAAGAGCTCTCTGACTGAAGAAACTCACAACTGAAGGTCAACAGATCTTTTATGGGGAATTCTTCTCACAGACAATTTTTTTTTAACCTTTTATACCACCTCCTATTGATTAAACTGGCAGTGAAATGTTATAATTCCTACAGAATAAGGCTTAGAATGCATTCTCCGTAGGTGTTAAAAATATTGTTAATAACATCCAGAGCAAGGCCCAGTAAAATTTATCGATTTATTTTTTGTTTGAGACAGTTGTGTAAAGCTCAATTGGCAAGTCCCAAAATAGGCTGCAAACTTTACTTGACAGCAACAAGAAATAGGGATCTGAAATCCAAAACTAATGATATCAGGAAGCCAGCATCCTGTTCTTCAATAGCATTGCACTCAGTTGATATCTCCCGCGTTTCACATCATAACTTTAAAATAAACATCTTTCCCAAGTACCTTCTCCTTTCCAGGTAAATTTTTTTGCTCCTGCACACCAAATGACAAAACAAGACCTGTTCTTTCTGTTTTCCTCTCCCTCATGATTGCTGTCACTCTTTCATAAATCTAGATACAGATGGGAACACTTTTCACAACAGTCCACAACTCCCACCATGACAAAAGATGAGAAGATACACTATGAATACAGATACAATCATATAAAGTCCTCTCTACAATTAAATTAACTTCAACCCAAGAAGCAGCAGAAATAGAGGCTTTAAAAATACTTGTTAAAGTTGTGTGCAGAAGGTGTAACTTATCAGTGATTCCTAACAAGGTTTCTAAGGTCATAAGAATTCAAAGAGAATGGAACATTATGTATTGTCAATATATGCTACTGATGTTTATTAATTTAATTCTAAAACATAACTTAAACCCACTTTCATTTTATAGTTGCCATTCACAGAACTCAGTGCTACTGCCATACAAGCACAAAGCAAAAGAAGACCAGCCCAGCCAGCCAGCTGACTGGAGTTTTCCAATGTTGACTTATTTTACTCCCAAATGTGCTCTATTTACACTCTGCTTTACCGAAATGCTGCTCTAGCAGGTTTCCCTACAACCCTCTTATCATTCTCTTAATTCCTGTTCCAGTGATCTCATTCCATTGGCAAGAGGTACCTAGACCTGTCCCATAAAGAGTCACCTGAATGACACTTTGTTCCAGAGCAGAAATCATGCAAAATATCCTAATAAAAAAGCCCACACGGATGTCTAGTGCTCTTCAAAACAGATACTTTGTTACTTTCAAACTGCATGAACTCTTCAAAAATAACTTATCTGATCATTTATGCATTGCTACTGAGCACTGTTCTTTGCATGTTTTACTTTGAAACACCTATAGGTGTTTACAAAAGATTATTTCAGTTTCTAAGTAACAGTTCATATATATCTCTTCTTCCTAAATAAATGTAAGAAACTGGTTTTTTCCTAAACATGCTTAAAACCAGCAACTTCAGTTGTTTGCAGGCACCTAAATTAGATGAACAGGTTTGGAGCCCAGATATTTCAAATTCATAGCATAAAATATCTCACTCCACGCATGTTTTTTTTCAGACTGTTGAGTAATTTTTTTCAGGACTCCCCTGCCATGATAAAGAACAAAGTCCTTCCACCTTGACAAATGAACGAGGGACGGAGGACACAAGCCCCAGGATACAAGCGCTGCTTTGCGATACCCCATGTTTCTTGATGCTTGTTTTCATTCTGTACCAGACAGGCATTTCAGGCTCTGAGCAACGCTGGATTTATCACTCTAGGGAGAAACAAAGAACTTATTTCCTGTCATTTTATCTACGAAGCATAGCACAAGTCCAGTCATTTGGGAATGCATATTCGGTTCTTGGTATGGATTTTTTTTTTTTCCAGACATATAATGATGTTTTAATATATGTGGAAGCTTTATACCATTCAAGTGCAAAGTGCTACATTAGGTCGTTTGACCTAAATGGAAATAGACGAAACACCTAATGGCTTTTAAAAAAACTTAAAAGACTATTTCTCCTTCAAGACTTACTGGTTTCCCCCATCCTTTTCCATTGCCTTTCTTATTTTATGGTACGGGTTTTATAAGCTTATTCCACCTGCTTTCTAAAGTTACATCAACCAGATAAAACAGCTTCTGAAAATTAATAAAGTTCTCGCTAAATTTCTAGAAAAGCAGTCAAATAGAAAGAAGAATTAACTGAAGACACTATAATCTTCTAGGGAAAAAAAGCCCACTCATAGTAATCTTCTGAGAAAACCTTTGATCTACTTCAAAAACCGGTTACTCACAATGGAAAATGTAATTCCATGCACTCCCAACAACTAAAACTCTCTTCCACAAAATGAATCAGAACAACACTGGACCATACAAAACAAGAATAAGCTGTATCTAAATGGACTTCAGACATCCAAAAGTTCTGTCAAATTAGTACAGGATTTTTAATGTTTCCTTGAAAAGACCCTCAGATAGACTGTCACATCAACGCTCAAAGTTTCAGCAGAGCAGCCTTCAAAGCCTAAGTTTGCGGTTGCATCTTTTGTTTCCTGCGCTCGCTGGGATGGCAGCCACCCTGAATCCTCCAGCAGGTCCCCGCTTTGAACCCAGCTCCCGAGGAAAGCACCAGGACGCTGCCTGGGCTTGAGCAAAAGTGATGTAGGTCAACGAGGCGAACGGGCATTAACCAGAAACCAAAGCCACGAGTCGTGACAAATGCGACACAGCAGCGTTAGCCACAACTTCCCGCCTAGCCCCTCCACTGCGCCCATACCCACACCCGTATATTCCACACACACACACATCCCTCCCCGGCCCCCAGTTTCCCCGACCGCAACCAGTTCAGCCGCCCAGCGACTCGCGAACTTACTGCAGTGCGATGCAGGAGGAGGAAACGCGCGGCCCTGGGATGCGAGAGAGCCCGGCGCCCTGTGCAGCCGCGGGGACCGGCCATCCANGCCGGGCTACCGGTCGCCCTCCCACCCGCTACGAGGCAGCGGGGCTGTGACAGCGCCCGCGCAGCCGCGGGGGCGCAGAGGGGCTGCGCGCGGACCGCCCCGCGCACCTGCCGCCCGGGCGGAGCGGCTCCCACGCAGGTGCGCGGACGCTGCGCCGCCGGGGTTCGCGGCTCCCCGGTCCGCGACAAGCTCTGTGCCCCGGCAAGGCCGGCCCGGTGACCGGCGCCGCGTCCGGGAGCCGCTTCAGCAGCTGCCAGCCCTGCCCGGCTCCGGGGCCTCCGTTCGGCCGTCCCTGCTGAGGGACCTCCGCCAACCTCCCCGCTCCCGACGCTGCCCTGGCCCCCTCCCTCCCTCCCCGCTTTCCTCCCGCACTTGTTCGGGAATCTCTCTGGAGGTAGCCACTACAGAGCTAGGGCCGGGCAGAATTTGCAGATTTACTCGGAAAAAAAGAAGAAAAAAAAAAATAGGGAATGGAGTAGTAACAGCATGAAAATTAACGTCTTTATGCCAGTGCCTCCCACGTACCGAGACACAGACCGGGGAGGGAGCGGATCAAACTTTCACTGACAGCTTCCCAGTGTGTTTGATGGCAATTTGGTTTGACCAAAAGAAATTCCTCTGGAGCGCTGGCAGATTTCGAAGCAGTGCAGACACCCCCAAACTTCCATCCTCACCAGGTTGTGGGTGCCATTCTCGAATTGGCCTCAGAACGTCAGCTGGGACCCCGATGGCTTGGTTAACTCCAATGACCACTAATTCCTATCTAAATTCACTTTGTTGCTATGTGGCTCTAAAAATACTTCAGCTTTGAAGAGTGTTTCGGGCAACATAGACGAAAATTTAGCATATAGCTAATAACTGTAGACAATAATAAGACCATAGAAGTATGAAAATATTTTACTGCTGCTTTACCAACAGTTTCTTTTGTAACTGCATCCGTTCTTCCTTTCTGAATTCTGCATTTAAAGGGTTTAATGTTCACATAACTCACAAGTGCTAGAAATTTTTGGAATCCTTTTTATTTTAGTAACCATGTAAAACTTTGCCAGACTGATTTTATTTATAAAGATTTTTGGTTTCTTAAAGGAGAATTCCTTAATTCATGTAGAGCACTGTAAGTGATTTCCTCGGACTATATAGAACCTAATGTCTGTAAATTATTTTCTACACAACACAGTAAAAGACACTTAACTGTTTTGAATTAGCACATTCCCAAAGCTCATAAACACTCCAGCTTTTTAACAGAAGAGCTTGAAAATATAGATGAGCTTCAAGTATAGAAGTAAAATGTATTTTTATGTTGTGTAATGCAATAAACAGGTATTTATATAATACACTAAGTGATGTAAAAACATTCACAACTAAAACTTTAGTGTGATAGTTTCGATGATCCTTATTAAGCTCTCAATCTATTTTAAAAAATCCATTCATCTGTCTCCATATGAACACAAATCAAACCAAAACCCCCCAAAATTTCTCTCTAACTTCTGAAAAATGTATTCCAGGAGGTGTGCTATCACATACATTAGCCTTTAAATTCAGATCCAGTAGTCAAACTTATAAATATCTTTCCAAATGGCAGCTTCACAGTAGCACATGACAAGTACTTGGCTTTAGTCTCCCATGTTTAATATATTGTTTTCCCTTGAAAACACTGATATCAAGAGATGCTTTTTTTCCCAGGGAAGGAATTCAGTCCCAGTATATCTGAGCCTCATGTAACTAAATAAGGATCAAGACACTGAAGTACAGTGAGCAGTTGCTTAATTGCAATAAATCATGGACAACACAAAAATTCCATAAGCCTCGCAATAAAATGCTTGATCTAGTGGCCTGGGGGGAGGAGGGCTGGTTTTGAATGACCAAATTGCCTTAAAAATTGGTTTCAAGCACTCTGAGTTATGTAAGGTTGTATTAAAATGAAAATTGACAGGTAAAATTGTTTCACAATTACAGACATTTTTTAAATGTTGTGCATAACTTTCATATACTCACTTAAGTTGGGCCTTTACTATTCTCTTCTCCTGCATATTGGAACAGTGTCCAGCTTCAGTTCCTACTGAGAGCAGAAAGGTCCAGCAAGTTCATATGCAGTGTGGAATGACAACTCCGTTGATATTTGTAGCTTTAAGACACCATAGTTAAATTTGACGTCATGTGACACAAATAGGAAAATTAACCCCTTCATTAAACATTTGATTTGCCTTAGAAAAGCAGCAAGCCTTACACAGGCCAAAGCAAACTCACTACAGCAGTGAAAGATCAACGTAAAAGATGTCAAACTAAAGGGACACTTACATTAAGATTTTTTGTTGTTTGCACTGGAAAATACTTAGGGAGATGGGTATCCACATGGCTAGCCTTAGAAACATGGGTGTTTAGAAACATGCAGTTTGAAGCACAGGCCAAGGGTGGGGGTAGGTGAAATATGGCTGATGGCTAAGAGCTGCCTCCTCAGAACAGAGCTCAGTGGCAGCATTTGGGAGCAGCACGTTCACGTAAGCAGCTTTGTTCTGGTTTCAATGCAAAGCTGTGGCCTGTTCTAGAAGCAGTATGCTGCCTGTACTCTCTATGCTCCTGTCCTCTCCTCCTTTTATCAAGCTCCTACCATAAGCAGATTAAAATATGCAGAAAGTTTGTCTCTTAACATCTCACTCCCTCACAGCAAAGAAAATAACAGATGTCTAGAATCCACAGCCAGAACTTTAAATATTAAATGTATTACACTGTGTCCTTAGGTCTGTGTTTCAATATTTAAATAGTGTTGCTAAGCATGACTTTAGGTTGCTCATTTAATACGCCTTTATTATGAACTCGGAATCCTAAGTTTGATCTCATTTACGAAAGAAAAAAGCACCAAACTCAAGAAACCTCAAGAATCAAAAACAATTCTCAGTGTCCAATATGTTTTATTTGCTATTGAGAAGTTGCAACAATATCAGTCATCTGCAGTTATTGTGTATGGGTAATTTTGGGAGAAATAGGGTTCGGTCTTCCAAATTTGACTTGAGTGGCCACATGACTGTACAAAGTCATTGGTGCAAACTATTGAAAACTAATCTAACTCCATGTGAATTCAGCTGAGATAGCAGCAAGCCATGTATAAAGAAAATCTGTCTCAGAATATATGGTTATCAGAAGCAAATACAGTTCACCAAATTTGTTAAAAAAAAAATCTTCTCAAAACTTAATTCATTTAACTTAGGCCATTCCTACACTTTATAAAGGTTTTTGTGGAGAAAATTGAATATAGTGAAAAAACATTCTTTACTTTGTGTATTTTCATCAGAAAATGTCAATATGCCATAGGACTATGCTGCTCTCTCCCAGAAACACCAAATTCATAGGCAGTTAGTAGTAGGGATCCAAAGAGAAATCAAACCATTTTTGTCAGAAATAAGATCTTTGATAGATCACGCTTACCAGATTTTACATTAACTATTGTAGAGATAAGGATATAGCATAGAACAGTATGTAAAATATACTTGATACACAGAGTAGCACAGTTATTTGCAAAGTTCAAGGGGGAAAAAAAATCTTGTGAAATACCCAGAGGCATTTGCAGGTCTGCTACCACTCACATTACTGATACTCGGTATATATAAAAAATTCTATGGTAGCTAAAGAAAAATATGCATCAGAGTAAATATATGTACTTGAGAAAATCAAGGACTGTTGGTAAACCAGGGGAAATTACATTAATCAGCTGAACTATTGTTTGTGAGATTGTTATCCAGTATACCAGATAGTCTAACCAAATCTTTAGCTGTTCGTTCATTAGTGCAATCTAGACCTAACTCTGAAAGCATTTAAAGTCATATCTGCTGGATTAATACTGATATGCAGGTATATCTGTTTGATTCCCTGAGTGCTACAGATTAGTCAATCTCACTTCTGCCCCTGGGAGAATCCTGGGGTGAGTCCTCTTGGAACACATTTTGAGGGTATGTGGCAACAATCAAAATGAATTTACCAATGGTAGAATTAACTGGATCAATCTGACTGTCCTCTGTGATGAACCAACTGAACATACGGATGAGAGGAGAACAGTGGCTGGTACTTATCCTGGCTTTTGCTACGCTTCTTACACTTTCTCCCACAACATTCTTCTGGGATGTTACAGACTGGATGGGTGGAAACTAGATCGGTAACTGGTTGGATGGTTGGGCTCAGAGGGTAGTGGTTAATGGACTGTACTCTATCTAGACGCCCAAAGCAAGTGGCATTACCCAGGGATCTATACTTAGAGCTTTAAGGATAAAGGATCTGTCCTTACATCTTAGTCAGCGACCTGAAGGACAAAAAGGAGTACACTTTCTTCAAGTCTATAGGTGAGATACATAAATTGAGAGGACTAAATGACGTGCTCAAGGTCAGGCCTGCCATCCAGAGGGACTTAGACATGCTGGAGGAATGGGCTGACAGGAACCTTACAAAATTTAAGAACAAATGCAAAGACCCGCGCTAGGGAAGAAAAAGCCCTGAAGTGATGGGGCACTGCCTGGCTGGGGAGCAATTCTGTTGAAAAAGCCCTGGGGTTTTGCAAGACAGCAAGCTCGGCACGGGCACGGGCACGGGCACGGGCAGTAAAGCAAGCCAGCACCTTCCTGGGCTGCATGAAGAGGAGCACAGCCAGTAGCTTGAGGGGTGATATTTATCCCCCTCTACTCAGTATTTCATAGATCACACCTGACTACTAGGTCATTGGATAATTCTGGCTGAAGAGCCTCTCAGGAGGTCTCTAGTAAGGATCAAATATGTGATCAGACCGAGTTGTTCACAGCTTTATTCAGTTGGACCTTGAAACCCTCAAAGGACAGACAGCATAATGTCGGTGGGCAGCCTGATCTAGTGCTGGACTGTCCTCATGGTGAAGATGGTCTTCCTTATATCCAGTCTGAACCTCTCATTTCAATTTATGCCCACAGCCTCTTGTCTTCCCACCATGCATAACTATGAAGAGCATGTGTCTGCCTTCCTGTTAGACTCCTCATGGATATTGGCAGGCTGCTATCAGGTGTCTCCAAACTTTCCTTTTGCCAGGCTGGACAAGCCCTGGGGTTTGTCCTTCCCTCAGATAAGCCAGTGATTATGTGGATTGTCATACAAGTGTAACAATGTTTGAATTACTAATGGATTTGTCTGTACTCTGGTTTTATAATATTATCTCTAGTACTTTAAGGGAAAGAATGACAAGTATAAAAGGAGCTAAGATGTGTTATAGTAGAGTACATTTAAGTGAATTAAAAACACCTATTTTTCTTTACATCTTACTCTCATCTTTACCTTCTATCTACATATGCAGTTTTTCCCCCTCTATTGTTCCTATTTCAAAGATGGACCTCGGAGAAAAGCCATCTTAACTCAGTGGGAAGATTTTCAGAGATATCAGCGGGCAATGGGTTGACAAGCTGATAAAATCTACATGAAAGGCACCATTGGTTTCAAGTGGATGCGGATGCAGGAAGTCATCCTTAGTCATACTAGTGCCTTTAGTCACACTACATGAGAAATATTTGTTCAGTCTGAAAAGACACTATTTGGTTAAAGATTACCTAAGAAGCAGATGTCTGATAGCACACTCATTCTGAAAGGCTATAATATAGAGACTATTAGGCAATATACAGATTCCTTAGGACTGTGCAGGAGGTAAGGGGCAACATGCATTTACTGTATATTTCTTGATGGAGCATAATAGCCGTGACAAGCATCATTTTTTCACTACATTTCACTATATATATTGGCAAGATATAAAAAAGAAGCATATGGCTAGCAGACATTACAAAAAGAGAGATATTTACATGAAATATCTCAAATATGGCTTTATATTTTAAAAGATGGTTTTAATACATTAATTACCATCTGTGTATTTACTGAACTGTCTCAACTGTGTGAAAAGATATGACATGTCCTTAAACATTTGTTGAATCTTAACACGTATCACAGAATCACTATTTAACATTCAACAACCAATGTAATTTGTTATAAGAAGTCTTTCTATCTTGTTTTAAACTTTATTTAACAGCCATCCAAGTGTAATATATTCTTTGTTGGATGGTAATCATTAAAAAAACCTGATGTCCTAAATTATTTAATTTAGATGCTTCTAGATCACTATATGCACCTTGCACAAAGATCATTCCTGTTACTAAAATACAAAATGAAAGACATACTGAGGGATTCTTGGTTTTGTTGTCTTTCTTCCTCTGTTTTCAAAATTTTCTCTACCTTTTGCTTTGCTTGTGTTGCTTACATTGTTTAACCTCATGCCTCTGTATGGGCTTCCTGTAGGTAGGTTGATGAAGGGGCAGCAGTAGCATGTCACGTCTCAAAAAATAAATACACAAAAGAAATTGTAAGAGTCAACTCCCAATACTATTTCTGATGAGAGGAACAAAACAGAATGGAACTGAGAACAGCTACTTTTTCCTTGATTTATGAGTTGACAGAGGTAGCATAGGAAAGAGTGTATACCTACTACAGAGGCAGTAATAGTTCGGAACTTTTACAGATTATTATTAAACAAGTATTAGTACAAAGTACAAACCATAAAAGAAAATGGTAACATTTTCCTGGTTGGTGCAGAAAAAAGCAAAAAGCAAAGAGGAAAGGAGGTATATAGGGAGCTAACAGTATTACAGTTTTCCATAGCTTGAAAATAACACCCTATAAGAAGTGAGCATCAGAAAAAGAAAAGAAAATGTAAGAAAATAGTTTAAAGTATAGTTGAAATTAAAAACCACACTTACGCCTGTCACTCACTATATTTGAGTATAACTTGTCATAAAACAATCAAGTGAACTAAAAGAATTAAACCCTTGCATTTCTTAACTAATTAAATCTAGCTAACTAATTAGACCTAATTCATTTGCATTTTCATTAAATGTGTTTAGGAGAGAAATTTTTCTTGAAAGACAATACAGAGAAGGAGACATACTATACTCGTAAGCCAGAGATGTATATCAAGCTAACATACTAACTTCAGTATACCTGACTGCAGGGAACAATTAATAACAACACAGACAGCATTGAGACTTAAGGTTTTGGTTACTACTACACTACTTATTCAAGAAATGTGTATATTATTATAACCGAAAGTGAACACAATTTAAAAACAAGGTAGAGGCTTCAAATTTGTAAAGCTGAAATTAATTAAAAATAGTTAAGAAGACTTATCTGTAAAAGGAAATTGAAAGAAAATAAATGGAGGAGAAGGAAGAACGAATTGCGTTTAATTACTTTGAAAAAAAGGTTTTCCAGAGGGTTGATGGAGTGAAGACAAAGAAGAACATGCCTCCAAAGATGGTTTATATCAGCAAAAATTAAGTAACAAAAGCAGAAAAAGTGGGCTGAACAATGGAAAAAAGAAAAGAGGGGTTTTTTTTCCTTAATTTAGTAACAAGGAAGATACCGGAAGTCTTCAAAAATAAACTTTTCGTGTATTCAAGGCAATTATAGAAAGAAGAGAAATCAATAGGGGCAAATAGCAGCTAGCTAGCACCTGCTCTATTTATAGCCCTTAAGTCTCAGATTCTTATATAGTTTTTGGTGGAATCTATGAATATTTTTTTGTCTCCTTCTAAATTTCTGTTTTGCTCACAGGTCAGGGATCTCTTTAAATCAGTTGAACAACATATTATATGATTAAGTAACAAAGGATATTTTGCTATATCTAAAATAGAGTAGATCCCTAAAGAAGCATACATTTTTCTTTGATGTACTGTGTACTGCTGTCTTTGTCCACTGATACCTTTATTAGAAATATTTATATGTAATATATGTATCAGTGTTATATTGCAGATACGCCAAGTAATACATTTTTATATAGATGTTTTGTTAAAAGTTAATAGAGTAAACCTTTTATTTTTTAATACTTCCTACTATCATTAAAATGGTCAATTTTAATATGTTTTCAACATGCAGTTGAAAGTATGTAACAAAAAATGTATTCCACTCACTTCTCTGGGAACAGATTCACATATAGATTACAGGGGAAAAATTAGCGATTTATCAATACGTCTTTTGCCCTTGTATTTTATTTTATAGGATATGGGATTTAAAAGCTAAGTTCTGCTCTATGAGCACTGACACAGCTACCAACATAATTTATTCTAGATTTACGCCATATAAATAGGATGAAAATAAAGGAAGTGGTTTCTGAGAGCAGCAGGATCCTGTGAGTAAAGCACTCAGTGGCTTGCTTCAATAGTTGTGTTGTATACTTCAATTCTGCTGTCGGTCCATTACTTGACTTTGACATCTAGGATCTACACACATAAAACCAGCACTGTGATTTAAGATTGCAATTTTTAAAATCCTCTCCTAACACTACAAACCTCAAGTATTCAGTCAGAAAAAAAACTTCCCTGGGTAAGTAAAGTTTTGCTTTCAAAGATGTCCACAACTTCTTTATTTGTGTTAGTATTTAACAGATCAATGCCTAGGCCTCCAGTGTGACATTTTCTTTCATATCCCCTTTGGGAGACTAAATATAGTAGCCATGTTTCAATCATTCCCACTGTAAACACACAATCAAGGTCTGTACAAACCACAGGGGAATTGATTGCATTCACTCAGAAATACAGTCAGAGGGCAAAGAAGTAATATTCCAATAGTTGAGGTTGGAAGGGACCTCTGGAGGTCATCTGGTCCAACTCTCCTGGCTCATGCAGCGTCACCAAGAGCAGGTTGCCCAGGGTTGCCCAGGAATTGAAGTACATGATATGAGTGCCCCAGTTCAGATTTCTCTTCCTGAAGGAATACACATTTGCAAATCATAGATCAAAAGAAGAAAATTAATCACCTTCTCTGCCTGTGAACGCCAACCAACACAGAAAAGATGAATTGGACCAAAACCCCAGTAACAGTATTGTACTGGTACTCTTCCAGAAGGGCCAAGAACTTGATTCTCTTTTCTATTTGTTTTAGGATTCAGGATGCTTTTCTGCATAGGATGTCTGTAAAGCCACAATTTGAATGGAAGCTTGATACAGTAAAATTTCTGTTCTTAGCTCAAGTGAGAAGTGACAGAGACAGATCCCATCAAGACCAGACTGAATGTTAAAAATCTGGTGCAGGGGGAGGCAGAGGCTTTGAACCCCTTCAGCAGAGGTTTGAAACAAGTTCTTCAAATTTTTATGTTGTCACTTTCTCATTCTCCTGACAAGTTTTCAAAAGAAAAGGTGACACTTTTGAAGATGATGTGAGTACCTGTTGGATATTCTCTGAAAGGTCTACCAGATGAAGCTATTTAAAGGACTGTGGTATAAACCCACTTTTGGCTCTAGCTCCACTTTTGCATGAACTGCCATGATGCCACAACTATGAAGACTAGTGCAGTTTTGGTTACGTAAATATGTGCAACTCCAGGTTTCTAGGGAGTTTTAAAGAACAAGAGAAATACTGAGTTTAGAGTTAAGCAGCAAGATGCACAAACTACATACTTGGAATTAGATTCTAAATGTTTGCCTAGATCACTTAATCAATCATTTACACTACTTTTAGAGCAAGCCTTTTATCTCCTTATATTTGTTTTACTTCTCTAGACTCAAATTATTTGGAGCAATGAATTTCTCTCATGAGAATACTTATACAGTGGCCAGCACAATGGAGTATCAAGTCTGGTTTGATCTCTGATATAAACAGAGTCCATGGGATTGTGTATATTCATCCAGCTTATATAAATTCCAACCTTATAGCTGTGTGTCAAAGGAAATATATGCTTTTAAAAGCTAAATTAAACCCAAATCAGGTAACCAAACAATAAATACAATACATGCATTTTGCTACTGCCTGAATGTGAATCTCAATTACACTTTACAGGGTAATTATTGTACACTCAAATTTTGAGTGTACCAACTAATTTAATGCTTTCTCCATTTTCTGTAATTCCTTTAGCAGTTTTTATTATATTTTAGTTTTAATATCTTTGCAACACTGAGTCTGTTTCAATGTATAACAAACACTTTGATGAGCCCTTATTTTCAAGACTAGTCTCTGTGTCTGGAATGGAATTACTGCTCCCTCTCTGATAATGGGAATAAACAAGCACAACCCATCTCAGAACAAAAAACTCCGTTCCTGATGCTAAAAATTTTGCTCATTTCGATTGGTTGTATATTCAGGCTTATTATCTGGAAACTAACTCCTTCATATTGCACATTTACATATGTATGAACAGTCATCCACCTGCATACAGTTATTCTTGGTGCAGTGGTTTAGCACTTGTGAGTAGGAATTTCAGACCTTATCTACCAATTTTAATTTTTATTGATTTGCCCCTGATCCTTCTGTGAGATGCTTCACCTGACGTAGATACTGAGGAAAGTAGGCCTGGTGGAAGGGAAAGGGAGGTATCATCTTGTTCCACAATTCCAAATAGCCATCAAAGCTGCAATGATGTGTGCGGCTCAGAGTTAAGGTATGGATAGAGTCTTCTGCAGCTCCTCATCTGAATCACCTTCAGAAAATGTAAACGTGCCTTGGAAATTGTCAAAGTCCACCTCGCTTCTAGGGGTTTTTTTTCAATCCTGTGATGGTCATCCTAAAGGTACAACACTTTTTTTTTCAGAGATGAGTGTAAAATCAGGTCTTATTCAAATGGCACTGTGCTTCTAAAATCAGCCTTCAGTTTGCTTTTAACAAGAGTGACAGAATATTTCATGAAAAATTCATTATTCACAAAGAAGAAAGACTAAGCATGTAACGGCATCTTGATTAACTAATCCCCATATAATTTAGTAGAAATGCTGAACTTAAAATTGCTGAAGTATTGTTACAAATGCATCCATGTTCCTTTGTACAGTTTTCCTTGATGACACTGCAGCAGTTACTGTTTTATATTTGTACATGTCTCTTTGTTATACTCCCTCTTCAGAACTCACTTATTTCAGACAATGTAGTAAAGAATTTTGCCTACAAGAAGGGCAACATTGGTTTTAATACTCTTGGCCACCCTACACTGTCCTTCCTGTGCCACCTACTAGAAGCCCCTGGCAGAGAGGAAAAGTCGGATGGGTTCTTCACCACAGACTTCATCCTATGAGAAAAGCAGAATGCAGAAAAAGGACATAGGAGGAAGATCAAGTGCCAAAAGCATTTTTGTGGGCCTGCAGTAGTACCCTGTAGCTTCCATCTGTGACGCCAAGTGAACACAGCAAGGGTGGTCTGGAGTCTAAGGAATTTAAATGTTGATGTGAACAGAGGTGCTTCACAGAGAGAACCCCTAGCAGAGTTGTCCTCAGGAATGGATTAGCACAGCAAAATAGATGCAGCTATTACTCATATCTGCTTGCTATTAAGTTATTGTAAGTCCTCAGAATCACAATATATTGCAGTCTAAACATTCAAACACAACATAGAATTCAGCAGTGACACAAGCAGCAAGTATAGAAATCAGAAATCAAGAATACCAAATAAAGTACTCAAGTTAGGTACAGAGAAATAAATGAAGTAAGACACCTGGGAAGACCAGGAAGTAGGCTATGATTGTCTTGATATATTATAATTTTAAAAAATATTCAAGAGCAGTATTGCTCTCTGGCACTTCTGGAAGAGCAGTACTTTTTTATAGCATCAAGTAGTGCAGTGCAGTATGCATTCGCAAGAGGAACTAATGGACTAACTGAAACTGGAATCCTTCTCTAAAATAAAATACCAATTAGAAAAATGTGTTCCTCATGTATAAAACTCTTTTAAAAGTCAACATTTGATTTAATAACTTTATGACTAGGGAGGGTTTTGTTTCAGCTTGTCTTTAGCCAGGTTCAGGTTTTGCAAAAAAACAAAAAACAGGTTTATGTGTTCCTGCTCCCTGTTGGATCTATCTTTCAATAATGTTTTAATACATTATAGAGAAAGGTTTCAGCATGAGCAATGCCATTATCTATTCTGTTCAGTCTGTCAGCTAACTCGCATGCAGTGGGAAGCAGGGAGAATTTGGGTTGTTTCCACATAAGAATAAGGATTCCAGCTTACACAAGCCCAGAGCAAAGTCTGCCTGAGACTGGAAGTACTAGAAGGGTAATGCCTGGCATGAAGCATTTGGAAATGGAGAGGAGAGAAGAATTTGTGAGACTTATACTGTATGAACCCTCTATCCCTGTGAGGATTCAGTGAGGTATTGTATTTACAGTGCAGCCCTTCCATAGATCTCTGCACGTTTTTCAAGATACCACCAATGACTTGTGTCAAAGCTGGCCACGAAATGACACATTTACATTTTAAATAGAAATGTTGCAGTAAAACAATTTTAATATGTAAAGACAACCGTTAATTGCTCAAAGCTACTTCTTAAATAACTGAGCTACTTTCTAAGCCTGAGGGACCAATCTATTCCCATAATAGCCAAATTTGCAAATTTTATCAGAAGAGAAAGTACGTAAGAGCTGCTTCTCCCGTTTTTAAAGAAGTGCCCCATATTTATGAGAAATGCTGAGCTTCATTTTGACTGAAAACCACAGCAAATAAAAAGACCTCACTTATACTTTTAAAATCCCACACCTCACATTATTTTAAGGTTTTTAATTAGGTGTCACAAATGTAATCAATTAGAAGTTACTAAATTATAATATTCATGATTCATTGGGAGGAAATAATACGTTTTACTAAATACTTATTAAGAAGCTTAGGGGTTTTTCTGGTCATTAGAGACTAAAGATGGGACCCTAGGTGTATGAAAATGGAGAGATCTTTGTTTGCTAGTATTATAGAAGTATACTTCGATCTAATTTTTTGAAAAAAATGAATCCAATGAAATATGTGTAAAAAGTAATGAAAGATGACCTTAAGTAAAGAGGTCAGAGGAAAATCTGAGGGATGCAAGCAGATGAAATGACTCATATTAACTTTCCATATTTTTAAGAAACTAAATAATGACAAAGAGGAAATAGAAAAATATCCTGAAATTACAGAGAAATTGAAAGCTTGTTTAATGACTTGTAAATTAAGCAGAATTTTGAAATAAATATAAAAAAGGAAGATTAAATGACAGAAAATTACACAAGTTAGAATGCTCTATCAGTCTGCAATCCGTTTTCTTAAAAATCACATCTCAGCTAGAAAAAAAAAATAACAGTGGGTTTGGTATATACTTTGTTTTAAATATCTATGAGGCCCACAAGGAAGTTATGCATTTTTAGTAATATATGACATTAGATACTAGTGCAGAAAAACTGAAAAAGTGATGATACACAGTCTTCAGGAAGCAAGCGGTAAAACGTTCCTTATCCTGAGAGAAATGCTGCTGAGGAGCTGGGTCAAAATCATAGATATTGCATCTGCATTAAAATTACACACCTGAATTAGAAGTGTTCAATATTAATTCTTGAGAAAAATAACTCTGAAAAACACCTTCTTACTAAAAAGCATTAAGAATAATTGGTAAGGCTATGAAACAGTAGTGGTAAGTGGCACGGCAGTTAAAAGCACTCCAATTTTCCCAACTGAACTGATATAATAGATTAAAAATTCAAAAAAGTTGCATAATTCACAAAAGAAGAACTAAACCATTTGTACTGACTCTAAAATCACTTGCAAGGAAGCAACACTTTGGTTTGCTGGTGCCCTGGTTCTGTATTGCTTTTTAATGGCACAATGAGCTGTCAATTGAGATTAAATTCTTTGAAAGGGTCTTTTCATTGACTTAAGCTTCTTAATAAAAATAATTACTTTTCTAATTCCCCACTGGGCTATTAAAATATAATCCAGTACCAACTGGAGAAAAAGTAAAGATTCAATCACTTCAATTGATATTTGGACTGGCCCCATAACATCAGAACCAAAGCAATGGCCTTGGCAAAATAATATAAGCAAAAATGGGACTCAATATATTGCAGAAAAGAAGTAGAACCAAGAATTTAATAATTGTAATGCAGAAAGAAAATGATTTCATTGTTTAATTATAATTAGGTTCCCCTTAAATCGATATATTTTCAAAAGCAAACAAAAAGAGGGAAAAGGGAGAACAGCAGCTTTTCCTTGCAATAGTTAGATCAGATAGCTAAAGGCAAGTGTATTCTACTAACCCAGCTAAGAGAAAAGAAGACAAAAGCATGTTTGATGGTCTTCCATTAAACCATGTTGAGATTTTTATTCACTTAATAGAAAGTCCTACCTGAAATTTGGGGTTAGTAAAAGAGAAACTGTATGGGCAGTTTCTCTGCCCAGGGAAATGTCTGGGCAAAGAATTTCCTGAATTTGTAGCAGATTTTACAGTTCTATTTCCATGTGCAAATATGGTGCTGTGTAACGACAGTAGATCAGGTTTTTGTGTGGAACCTGCAGCGACAGGCTACACTGCAAATAATCAAGTGATTTCTGTTGAGAAAATGTGTCCTGGGAAAAAGCACACTGGACACTGATTAATACTGAAAAACACAGCAAAGGCTTGGAATAATTTTTTCTGTTCCCAGACACTCCAGGTTGGCCAAAGGGGCACAGGTACTCAGTTCCTATGCAGATGCTGCATTAAAAATATATTTAAAAAATTGGACTGCAAAACAAATGGAAGTATTCAAGGTGCTTCTTTATTTAAGTTAATTATTAATTTTTATTAAGATTCACAAACACTTTTTGATCTAAAAGCTAGGATATTACAGTGAGAATCATGAGATCTTTGCACTTCCTGGTCCTGAGGTTGACTAGGAGGGTAACTCTGAGATTCCTGTTTCTATTACTTGAGTTCTACTTTTCCACTCATTTGCCTTGTGTAAATGTGAGTTGGGTAGAGCTGCTTCTTTCTTTACAGTGCCTAGCATACACGTAGTACAGTTCACTATAGGCTAATGAAATTCTCATGAGACAGCTGAGAGGCATCCTGGAAACAGCACTTATCTAAAAATCAACCTTTTGGAAGTGTATACCTCCACATGAGCCTAGGAGGGTGGTGTCTTCCTGCTTTTCTTTTTACAAAAGCAGAAACCCTGAAACTGGTGAGTATTAAACTGCATACTTAATAAACTTTCCATCTAGACCCATTGACTACATTTCCATTGCATTATAGTGAAATTTCCTTCCACAGAATCATTACGAAGAGTCAACTGATAAAACTACTCAAAAATACAGTAAGAAGATTTTTATCTCTGTAGGTTTTTTTTTCCATTTTGTTTCATAACAGACTGCCTTTAATATTCAAATTTTGCCCTAATTCTTAGAATTAGAATTTATATCTATTTCAGTATGACTTATAGGTAGTGAGTAGGTTTTCTGCATTAGGCCAGTCGTCACATAGAACTGAGGACAGAGAAAAAGTGAAGCGTAGTTCAATAGAGTAAGAGCTCCCTTCTTCCTTCTTTAGTTGTCCTAGTTGTTATTAAGTTCTAGCTGTAAGCAACAAGGAAGAATACTAAGCAAAGTACAGATGTTTAACTAGAGACTTCTAATGCAAGACTTGCAATGGACAACTGCTGGGCTGCTCAGAATTCAAGCAATAAAATTGCTTTGGGGAAGTGAACATAAAGTAACATGTATTGTATTTTAGATGATTACAGCACAGGACATTCCATAATCAACTTCACTGCTGCCTCATTATCTTTTGATAGCTATACCAAAATAATTTGTGTCTTGTGAAATGAATCCTCAGCCTTGAAAAAACAAATGAAAGTCTAGTTATATTATTCATTAATTAAAAATAAAAAGTTGTTTGCCCAAGTTAATGAAAATAACATTGATTTTACGTATGCATGTCTATATCAAAACTGTTATGCCAAGTGATTCGTACATTGGAGGCATTACACGCAGTATGAATAGAGACATGGACACATCTGTGAGATAGAGGTATGAAGTCCTACCTACCTACATTTACAGCCTAATCTTAAAGTAGTAACACTTGCTGCATTGCTAGTAGTTAACATCTTTTTGGACACTAGTCAGTATCTCTTTTCTTATTTTTATTTGTTTCTAAACAGGGAGATTTTTATTGAAGGATTCTTCTGGTATTTGCATATATGTCGTGTATGGGTTTCACTCCATTTCTGTATATTTTCACTAGAGCTTGACTGAGAATAAATATTTTATGGTTTATGTATACAAAGGCACCCAATTAAACTCCTGTAGTTTGTGAGGTTACATTACTTAGTGGGATTAAGATAATTGCACACCGTTCAACAACCACCCTCAGTTTAAAATTTTATGAATTACATACCTGTTTCAACCTAAAAGTCTGAGCAGATGTTCTTCCCTTTTTTAAAATATAGTGTTCATCCAGCAATTGGAATAAAATACAAAGCACTGCCATTGCACACCAAGTTGAAATGAAAGCTCATGAATACACAATAACATTAAAATTATTCATTAAAAATAATAAATTATAGCCATTTAGAATTAATGCAAGAAGTCTCAATTCTTAGGAAAAAAATAATCAGGAACAAAAGCAGAACTAAAACTATTAATGAATTTGATAAGAAACCTGTTTCCAGATAGATATGCTCTTCTTTAAAAAGTGAACATGCATCATCAGCCCACTGGACTAGAATTTAGTGAAAAAGATCTCATTCTTTCTATTGTTGTTTTATCTCAGATTCTTGTATATTTATAGTAAATTCTGAGTCTGGTATTGAAGATGGAAAAAGGGTTTGTTCACACACCACAATACCATAGAAAGTGGAATTAAAAACCCACAACAAAGCTATAACATAAACCTTAAAGATTCTTTAAGTGTGATTTAGCTCACAGTTTAAGATGACATGTTTTCCATTACAGTCAGTGAAAATACAATCAATGCAGACTATAGAACCTAGTGATGCTCAGCTGTCCCAGTGCGGATGTCCAGTTTGGAGCCAGCTAGACATCTGTCTAGACTGTACCAACCAGATCCTTACCAGCTATAAGGTGGGTTTTTGCACCTAGACACCTATATATGGGCATGTAAATTCTAGAATCTCAATCTGCAAGATGAATTTTGCTGTTATCTGTCTCCTTTAGAACACTTAAACACTTCTTTAGAATTGTGCTTAAAATAGATGAAAGTAAGCAAGTTCTTTCTTATTTTACAGGACTAATTGACTTGCATTTTTTAATAATATTCAGAGTGTACTTAATTAAAATGGAATATGCAGCCTTGACCTTCCTGTAATTAACTTTTTTTTTTTTTTTAAATCAGTAGCAGTTCCTTTTAAATCAATGGGGTTGTTCTGTCTCTGTGGTGTCACTAATACTAATGCAAAACTTCTAGTTTAAAAACCTGTACCAGGACAATGGTACTTTTGCCAGTCCAGCTTTTACAAACAACATACGCTTTTGCAGATGTAATGGCTACACCTGCAATTCTTTGACCTGAGAGATCTGGGTAGGGCCCTGAGGCTCAGGTCTCATGGAGGTGGTGTTTCGTATTCACATTTTTCTTACAGGCAGGCAGTTTTGTCTGATTTCAGAGCACCTATTGAGGCCAAGTACCTTTGGGACAGGCGACAGGGCCCTTGTAGGATCATCTCTGCTCTCCTCTGCCCTTGGGTGAACCTCAAGAGCATCAGGCACAGATGACGCATCATGGTCAGATGTGATGAGTTTGAATTCTCTGTGGCATGGTCTGAACTGTAAGACTCTCATAAACCATGAGAAACACCCACTCTGGTGTCTCAGAGATGCTGCAAAGAATTTTCCAGAAGCTAAGTATTTTGGGTAGGCAGAAAATTTACTCTGTTAACTCTCTCGGGAGTCTGCTCCTACACAACAGTATAGAGACAACAGCATGCATCATCCTGAAGCTGTATCAAGGAATGAGTGGTTTGTTTGTTTTAAATAAATAAATAAGCCTAAATATATTACTTATTTTATAAATATATATAAAAAAGGAAAGAAAAACAAAATATATTACCGTAGAAATGTAAACCAAGTTGCCAGAAATTAACAGTATGATACAGAGAATTATCAATTCTCTGTTTTATCAAGTACTTGATTTACCAGCATGTTCTGATTTCACATGGCCATTTGAACAGGAGCACTTGGCAACAAGAAAAATATTACCATGGGCTATTGTTTATTCCAAACATGCTTATCACCCATGGTTCTGCATATCTTCCATTCATTTATAACTGTGGAACATCAAGGGGAGAACACAACAGTTGAATTACCTGACAGATTTGAGCTGGGCAGTTCATGGTTTCAAAATCCGTCCTTGTTTCTGGATTCAGTTTACTTTAATCTGCAAGTTGAAACATTGGAAGTGCATTTACATATGAAGTATAACACCAAATAACAGTTAGAGCAACTGTGCCCTTCTTAAAAAAACAGTTACTTTCACCAATATCCTAGTTCCATTGAAATCAAGGTGTTCTCATCACTGAATCAGTGTGTTTTCATCAAGAAGTCATTTTGCTTTTTATTAAGTCTGTGTTTTTGGGGGGTGATCTCAGCCAAAAATAGAAAAAAAATCAACCTTGCAATGTAATAACCCAGATTGGTGGAGTTCGTACTCTAGGCTGGTTATGAAATAGATGGAAGTGTGTAAATGACAGGAAATTGAACCACTGTGAAATTACAGTAAACACAACCAGTTGGTAAATGGTGGAAGAGCATAGAGGTGGAAATGTTTTGAAACATTTAAGTCAGTGGTGATGGTGTCTCTAATCCTAATTTTCCTTATCCCATGTGTCCCTTGATATTCCTGCTAAACTGAGTCTTTGCAAACAAGGCGTATTTGTAAATAAATTTAGTGGAGTCATTATTCATATATGCTTAGTGTTATGCCCAATCATCATAGAGTAGCAATCCCAACCCATATTGTACACCCACTGAATGGCACACAATTTATGTTATTCTACCACTAACACTTTTGCAGTTTACACAGCTGAAAACAGCTTTGTCTGCATTTTGGATAACATGCACTACCTCAGATCAGCAGTTTTCCATTCAGGCTTTAATCAAAACAATACGCTGAGCATTCACATGGGGCATTAGATAAGCCTTTTGCTAGAAGCTGACTCAGAATCTCCCCATTCATTCAAATGTTTCTGGAAAACTCATTTTAACTAAATGCCCACATTTTTGCTACTCAGTAAGAAAGTTTATTCTATGAAGGTGAACTCGCTGCAAGAGAGCAATCCTTTGTTTAAATTTCTAACTGAAGCAGAAAAAGCGCAGAAAGATCAGAGGGAAGTTATATTTCTGTAATGATAAATTTATTTTACTGATGCTATCAGAAAATATTTCCTAATGATTCACATACAATTTATTCCTTTTCACTTTATACTTTGGTCATCAACAGATTTCCAAATGTACCCAGCTGAAATAAAGACTAAAACCACAAATTAAAGGGCTTTTTAAAAGTAGAAACTAATAATGATTTACTTTTATAAGAATAATCTATAACTCACCATCACTTTACTTGTTACTAGTAAGTATTTAACAGATTTGTTAAAATGTTTAAAGATATCAAAATGTTTAAATGTTTAAAGATATCAGTGGAATGGGAAATTATTGAACTTCCACACATGACATGAAAAATACCGGCATCAAAAAAAATATACTGTTGGTATCAGCATTGACATTAAATAGTACCATCTAGAGCAGCTTTAGGATTACATTATTGATCTGTACATAAGAGTATAGCTTGAGAATAAAAAGGAGAAGGGCAAGAGAAAAAATCTTACATTTTGACTAAAAGTAGTCCTAATTCTTTGGAACTGAGAAAATCCAGGCTGGACCACATAAAAACTTTTTATAAGAAAACTATTTTATGTTTTTCATTGCAAAAAGAACAAATTACACCCAGCATGCCAGGCTAAAACTGTGGCCCTGCAGATAAAATTTTGACAATGACTATTGAAGTGGTCAATAATAAATACTATTTTCTGCAGGGAAAAGATCAAACAGTATTTAATAAAAAGAGAGAAAACTGATGCATGGAATGGCATTTTTTCCTTTGTCTTCTCTGAGTACTTTGAACAGAGGAATATTTGCTTACAGGGCAAAAGAGGATGCAGTCAACCATTAGAGGTTCCAGACATGATTTACAGCAATTACAAGTAATTACTGCTATATTTTTTGTTGTTTGTAGCGTTTTCAATTTTATTTTGAAAAATAGAATAGTTTTACTGTAGCGAAATAGTATCACTTTATACCATTGCGACAGTGTTTATCCCCATCTGTAAATTTAGAGGATCAATCAGCTGAAAGATAACAGCATCTCAAACATGTACATAAAATGTTTTTTTCCAGGGTACTTAAAATAGCAAAGTTACATTAATGTATTTTGGAACGACAGAAAGAGAAGCAAACCTTGCATTGCAGAAAGGACAGTCTGAACCTCCTGACGGCAATTGTATCAGGACACCATGTTGAGGAACATCTAAGGTGTGCAAGGCCCTACTTCAGCAAATAGATTACAAAAGAAAGCAGTAGTCAAACCAGCTGTGCTGTTAATGTACAGGTACAACCTCTTCACTGGCATGGGCACGTGCTCAGCACTGTCACAGATACAGACACATCTACTGTGACTTAGCACTCTATTAAAATTCCATATGCTGAAGTAGGCGGCAGGATAATTTTCTTGAGCAGAGGTATGCATGATGAGAAAGGGATTTATTTTTAAGTTCAGCTTTGCATAATGGTTTAAAACACTCTCAGTTACATTTTTCTTTCAGAATATATTTTGTTCTATCTGTTTTCACAGAGGTATACAGGAGCTATTTCTAATTTTTTTTTTTTTCATTAAATGAACATACTTAATAAGCTGATGAAAAAATTGAATTAAAAAAAAAATTCAACACTCTTGCTAAGTGGACTTGGACACAGACAGTAAAAAAGTTAGGATTTTATTTTTGTTCCTTATTCAAAACAAGCTACTGTGGAAATTCTACAAGATTTGTAGGATCTAATCTTTAGAGAATAAATGAGCCTCAGGGTAATGAAAGAGTAGTGTCTGTTCAAGGTTTACCTTCCACCCTTTCATTTATTCCTTATCTTCCTTCCACATCCTCTCTCACCTTGCCTGTTGATATCCTTCATCTAGGAACCAACTTCCCTGTGTTTCAACTGGAAGAACAGTGATGGCGAACTTGACCAGTGTCTGCACAGAGTCTGTTTGAATGCCTGTACATGCATAACACAATAAACACACAACTGAAAAAACCTGCACACGCATAATTGGCAACCACTTGATTTCTGAATTAAGTGTAAATAATGTATTCAAAATCCAGTTACTAATATTTCACGTGCATAAAGCAGCAGGGTCTATGTTTAGCTCTTCAGTCTTTTCAGTCTTGATTCACAGTTGCTGTAGAAATCTCTCCTTAGTGTAACCCACTTAAGCTCAGCATAACCCATTTAAGGACAGACCTTCTAGATGTTAAAAGCCTTCTGGGACTGTAGTTTCAAAAGGAAAACTAAATTTGCAGTATGAAATAAGAAAAGAACACTTAGAATATACGCTTTTCTGTAAATAGCCTTTTTGATGGTGCTATTTGATTTCTATTTGGAGGAGAAACACCACCATACTGGCAACAATACCAGTTCCCCATACATAAATATTGGCTTCAAAAGCTATGTTTCATTTTTTATGGCCCAGAACTACCATGACTATGACAGCTGCAATTTAGCAAACAAAACTTCTTTGCTTGTCTGATAAAAATAACATACTTATTAATGTTGTATTGCAATAGATTTAATATCATTGTTATTTCAAATGACTATGCAGTGCTGAAATAATGATGAAAGACTAAAAGAGTTTTCCGCAAAAGGAAAATCCAAGTGTTTTCAGTTTCCCACTGTAGGCAGGCAAAGCCACATGCACTAAGGCTGCACACTCAAAGCTTATAAAATCAGAGCTCACAGCAATCAGAGCAAACAGTTCCAGAGGCATCAGAAGATGGTCTCTGTATGGCTCACTTTTGGGGTGTAAACGTCAGAGTCAAAGTCTGTGGAAGAGATTTGATATATTCCCCAAGAGAGGAGACAAGTGTTTTTTGCACTAGTCAAGTCATCTTCACTTGTGAATAGCTGGGATGCACAAATTATCAGATATATATTCAGAGATGCACTGAGAACCTTTATTTTACTTCTATGTAAAGATAGAGTCTGTGTACTTGTATATTTTCTATAGAATCAAATAGAATCAAATACAATCCTGGAAACAATCTCTACAAATGAGAATCTTATTAAGCAAGGTTTCACTAACACAGTCTTACTGTAATAAAAGTTTACAGGAGGGTCTTGACACTAAAGATTTGCTTTTCCTTGCTTTCTCAGTCGATGTTACCATAACCAAGAAAGCTTTTAAAATGTAAACAGGAGATATATAGCCAAAGAAAAGTTCAAACAACCCTTTAAAATCAATATTTAGACCCTAGAGAAAGATAAAGAAAGAAAAATAATGAAAAAAAAATAATCCCTGTGAGTTCCTTGAAGAATTTTACTACCATGGAATAAGGGTAAAGACTGACACATTTTCATTTCCCCTATGGTAGCTTAGATGACATTGTTCTGCAAAGCACTTTTTGGGACTCATTTTGAGACTTAAAAATATTTTTAAAACTTGAATCCATGGATATCGAGAACAAAATATTATCTTTAGTGAAGGCAGCTTCATCCACAGAAGTACAATTTTTGTAACTTTCAATTATTTATCGAAAAAAATTAGATCGTGTGCATGCATTACTACTCACAGTGTGTGGTCTGCTTAACAGAATATTGGTAGGTATCATTTCACGTCATTCCCATAGCTAAAATTGAACTCGAGAGCAGTGGAACATATTTTGGCATTACTGTGAGTCATTTGTAAATGGGGAATCTGCCAAAGGAACTGGAAACAGCTGAAAACAGCTTGGGCAGCAAACATATTTTCCAAAATTTCATCTGAGAATATCAGATGATTGTTTTCAGGCATCTTCGAAATTATTTGTTTGACAAGTACTTTTGTGATTGATTATAACTAATTAAATCAGATGTTAAGAGTCTGTATAATTTTAGCAATTCCTGAACTTCTTCAGACTTCCTGAAAGACTTAGGGTGATAGTTTTGTATCAAACATCATAAAAACTATATTTGCAGAGTTGAAAAATTTAAAACACTTCTAATCTCTTTTATAAATGTTTAAGATGCATTTATGAATAATTTTATAAATCTAAAAGCTAGGATGAAAGCAGAGGAGTTTAGAGGAGTTTATCTGTAGTCAATTATTTTGTATTTATCACATGCCTTCTAGATGGTTGTAGCTAGATTTCTTTACTTTGAATCAAAAGAAAAGTATAGCAAAAGAAAGAAAATAGCAGCTGACCATCCATGAAGAAAAAATTACCTCCAGCAACACCTAAAGTATAATGGTTTCCTCCTCCTGAGGCTAAAGCTAAGATAAAACAGTTGCTAACTCAAAAGTAATTTAACACTTCCGATCATGCAAGTTCAACCCCTCCTCATTTTAATCAACCAAAAGTCTTTTCTAATAAGTTTAGCCTAACAAAATCCAAGTTCCATTGTTCCTAACTTTCAAAGTGAAAAGGTGTCTTTGGTTGGCTAGGACATCACATACAACTTTAAGTCCTTCCCTTTTCTGGTTAAACTTGATTTGGTAGGCTACTGTAAAATTGAAACATTTCTTAGCCTGCCAATAATTAATTGCATCATGCACTATTTCAACATGAATTTTTCATTCCATCAGAAATTGCTGTATCATATGCCAACGAAATATACTTTTTTGAGAATGTTTATAAAGAAAATTTCTCTTGACATTTTGTTTTTAAGCCCAAAGTAGAGTATGTAATGTTTAAGAAAATACAGTTCCTGTGTATGTTCATGAGCTCGAAATTCAGTCTGAGATTTCCAGTATTTTTTTCCCCACTCCTTGCTATATTTT
>VXBO01013652.1:202-33167 GCA_013400135.1 Rhinoptilus africanus
TGTCGGGGGGTGCTTGGTCCTGGGTCCCCGACACCGTCTGGCCTTTCTCTTGTGGCAGCGCCGCTGTCTGTGTATCCGTAAGGTGCTGCTGCTAGTAAAGACCTGGTGCCTGCCCCACGGCAGCCGTCCAGTTTGGTCTTTCCTGAAGGTCCGGGCGATGCTGGTGGATGGGCGTCGGCACCGCGGTCGCCTGGGATAGCCCTGGTGTTCCCTGCGCAGTTACCGGTGGCCTGCACAAATGCTGCCTCCTTGATAAAGATACAAGGCTGGCGTTGTGCTGGTTACCTTTTTGTTCTCTTGGAATTACCGAAACGCTTAATTCAGTAAGTTACGAACTGCTACTTTGAAATTCTGTGGTGTAAGACTACAGAAGGAGTTAGGACAAGTTGCAACTTCTCTGTATCCTTTAATCTTTCTGGATAACAGATCTGCTGGACTCTTCAGCAGGTCTCTCTTAGCTGATCTTTACCTGCAGATTTCTTGTCTCTTTAATATGTAGTCATTTCATGCTTTTAAGAACAAGAGAGAAAATTAAAAAAGAATTTATTTTCCCCTTCAATACTTCGTTTCATACTTTTCCAGGGGAACTAAAGCAATGTCTCATCTTTTGTTTTTAAGTCATTACATGGCACATCTGCTGCTTAATTAGCTAAATAAAACAGCCGACTCAGAGCCTCAGGGAAGATGTATGAATAATGTACTGAACCTCAAAAGCTTCTCTAGTAGATAATGTACGTACATATACAAATCCTTTTTTACATATATATCCAATGAGATTCAATACAAGTTGCATATAAACATTAAAACTGCTATACCACATTAGAAATATGTTCCAGTCAGTCTTGTTTCTTATCCAAGTATTTATTGATGTAGAATATTTCTACTAAAGAAGAAAAGTACTTTGTTTAGTGATGTCACCACTTGTTTATTTTATTTTTCTAGTGAAACTGAAAAGGTTACTTTATACAGAAAGTACCTTAAGTTTGAATACCCTCCATCCTCCTGTAGAATTAAGGTAGGGAGTTCAACAGAACTGCTTTATTATTCTTTGTCTTTTTAATCACTGAATTGACTAAATTGCCTTGCTCTTAGTCAAATTATTGTTTCTATGCACTTCATCACTTCATATAATCACTTAAAAGTCTGTTGGATGGTACTTTGGCTTGATAGCAGATTTTTCTGTTTAAATTTGTATCAGTTGTCTTTTTATGAAGACTTATTATTTATATGAGAGATATGGTCTTAGAGGAAAAAACTTAATAAACCTCATAATCTGCAGATAATCAACAGCCACTATGTAATTACAACTGTTAACTCTGATGCAGTTAAATAACCTTGTGAGAATCTATACGGCCGCCGCTTTTAAGCGTTAAGAAGATTGAGGCCTGATTTATCCCTGGGTCATGCAGGCACCTCTGTTTCAGTCAGAATTTTCTGAAGAGTAATAGCAAGGAGAATTTCTCTGGAAAAGAATTCAGCATTGTTTTTCCCAAGTCTCAAAGAATAATGCATTGTCCCATACATTCAAAGTAAACATGAAACTATTTTTTTCCTAACCAAAATATTTTTTTTTCCCTTCTTGCAATAGCTGCTCTCCATTGGTGAGAAACAAAGAGTACTCATCAGTAAAATAATTGTACAAGTGAAAACAGTGTCTGCAAAACTAGCAACTGATTTTCCTTCACTAGGCTCAAGCATAGATCTAGACAGAGTGCAAACTATAATGGAATCTATGGGATCTAAGTTGTCTCCAGGTGCTCAGCAACTGATGGACATGGTCCGATGTCAGCAGAAAGTAAGTCACTCTGCTTTTCCGTAAACATAAGTATTAGTGATTCGTGACCATACCTTCTGTAAGTTAAGCATGTTCTAAACTGTTTCGGTGAAAAAGATTTTTGATTTTTCTTTTTTTAACCCACACTTTCTGCCATTTTAATACTGGTTTAGCTATTTCCACCCTTAAGTGCATGTAGTGAATAAAGATTGTGTACTCAAGGAATCACTGTGCATACACCAAGTACAGAGTTAAGAACTCTGTATCATCATCATTTTAAACTTCACTGCCACCGTACTCTCCTTTTGTTCGTTTCTATTGTCACTGATTGTCAAGGATGGTGGACATGTTCCCTGTAATGTTTTGGGTGTAGGCAGAAGGGCTGGTTTGTCTCCTTTATGGTTATTAAAAACATGTCACCTTCCACTAAAGGGAGTGTGCTCTTACAGAGCATTTACTTGATTTAGATCCTAATCCTGCAAAGTAGGCTATTTCAACAGAATCCTGAATCCATCTGATGTTGTTAACGCTCAGTCTTGGGGACATAGCATGGTAAAAATGAAGTCAGTAAAACTTTTGCAACTCAGAGTCTAACAAGATAATTAGCACATAATAGGTACAGGGAAAATCTTCTCTTGTGCTTTTCCCTAAATATAATTTGGAACTACTTTTAAAATCTTTACATTGCGCTAGTAGAATGCTGAGTTATAAATTACTGTTACTGTTGTATAATTTCCAGTATGTTTTAATACTTAAATATTTATCATATTGTTTTTCTTCCCATCAGAACAGTTTACCTCTTGGAGACAAACTTAATTGGATCTTTGGGAAAAATTCAGACTTTGGAGGTGACCATGCAGTAGATGGATCGTGCAGTGCAGCTATTCAAACATCACTAGATCAATCAGCCAGTGAACCTTTGTCTGTTAAGAATCATTTAACAAGTGAAACAGTATATGAAGACTTAAAAAGTCGTGATCTGAACACACAGGTACCTGAAGGAGGGAATGCTTTTGATTCTGAAAGACTTACTACACAGCAAAATACAGTTGACCTCAGAAGTTATTTCACAGTTATGGGATCTTTGCATGCGCAGGAACAGGCAAGCGAAACCCCAAATGTAGCTAATCCAAAGGTGCTTCTTCCTTTTCTTCAAAACTTGTGTAGTCAGGTAAATCACCTTCGGCTAAAAGATGGCGATAGGCATTTTGGTAAAAATGCAGCAACTAAAGAGGAAGGCATTCAGTGTGTTGGGTAAGTTAAATTTTGTACACATATTGAAGTAATAGTTTGACTGTATTTATTGACAAGTTTAAAACATAAACAGAATACATAATGTAAGGATTTTATTCTCATTAACAGCAGCAACGAATCTTAAAATGCGTGGTTTTGAAGGCAGTGTGGCAATGAATGTGATTATAATTAAGTTTACAGTTGAGCTTGAATGTGGGAGGTTTTTTTCAGAAGAAATCACAGGATCATTTGTTGTTACTAAACTGTTTGTATCTTTTGCCTCCCTTTTGCCTTTTATGATTTCAAAAAATACTGCAATCTTTCTGCTGTACTCAGTGTATCACATCCCACCGATCTTTCCTATCCCTCCTCATTTGTTGGCATTTACAATGCAAACTTAGTAGTAGTAGCAGTAGTAGTGCACCCAGTTTGATAGCTAAGGAACAGTAGCGGAAATGGTGAGAGGTACGAATGTTGCATAGGAATCTGGGTTCTAACAGCCTCAATATTTACAGCTGCTGGGAATGTGCAGTATTTTTAAAGAATGCAGATGCAAAAATAAAGAATTGCATAGTTTGTATAACTCTTGAAACACTTTAGCTGAGAAGAATAAAGCCTGCCATACAGACAGAATTTGAACTCTATGTATACTGTTAAGTTGTGTGGGTTTTGTTACACGTAATATAGTTACTCTTATACTTGCTCTTTTCACAGAGTAGAACAACAGCCTATTTGTTCCTATTTGGAAAAGATCATCTCAAAGAATATGGATCTGATGGAGAAAAAACTAATGGACTATATTGATCGTCAAATCCAGGCTCTTCAGACACATATAGATAATAAAATGGTTCTCTTAATGGACTTGGTTCAGAACTCAAAGCCAACTAAAATCTCACAAGTGCACTATGATTCTAACGAAGGGTTTTCTAATGGAGAGAGATAGATGTATATACATATAGGACTTCAGTGTAAGTGCTTTAAGGCAATTGTACTTTACAAAGCTTAGTATTTATGGAGTTGTAAAGAACTTCAGTGTTGTTGATTTGCATTTTGTTACTGTAATTCCATCTGCTATTGTACACAGTTGTTAGTTTATGAAAGATCTTTAAAATGTGTAGTTTTTCCTAAATATATGAATTTTGTATGCCCTTTGTGGCTTATTTATTTAAAGAGGATTGTTAAAAGCCGTATGAAACACAGTTTCCCAGTTTCGGTTTGAACAATGGAGAGGTACTCTAAATAAACTGAGTTACAGCTTACCTTTTTACCTACATGTAATCAATTCACTATTTCATTGTCTTGATTTTTGATGTGTAACGTGTTACCATTAGAACAGAATGTAATTTCTTTGTGCTTTTGGTTTATTTCGATGGCACTACTGTAGAAGGTGTCAGTTACTCGATCTGTAGGAGGAAGGGTAATACTGGCATTGCCTAACTCAGACTGTTTAAGGAGTCAGGTTTAGAGAGACAGGCTCACTTGAACCCCAGCCTGGGTTCTGTGGAAGCATTATTGGCTGTATGGACATCTAAGTTAGGAATCTAGGCACCTTAAGCGATAGCTAAAACAAGACTGTCATTTTTTTTTTCCCTTTTACATTAAATGAGCCACGCAGGAACAACTGAAATGAACATATACTTAGCAGACTTATATTTATCCATGGTTCGTTATCCTAAGAAATATAAGTACTTCATTCATGGTTCCTCTCAAGGGGACGTCGTTGCCAGATAGAACGTGCTGGGGTAGGATCTGCTGCGTTTCACCAACCTGAGGCCAGTGAAGTAGCCTTATTGCATCATATGTACTTTGACCTGTTGGGATCAGGTCTGCTGTCACCTGGGGAAGTAGAAATGTGAGTTGAAGTCCCTCTTTTGTGGAATGTCAAGCTCTATACTTCATTCTGTTCATTGCTCTTTGAATTCTGGGATGTGCTGTTTAAGTGGGACTGTATAGGGACTTAATGGTAAACTCCACAGCTGGGTGCGCAGACACCGGTTGTATTGACTATCTTAAAATCCATTGAGCAGAAGCTGTTGATGGGGAAGCAAGTGTTGACTGAGCAAGCAGCATAGCTACATACAATCCAGTATCTTTATCTAGTCTACCTAATATTTTCTTCTTCTCCAGGAAAACTGTCTTTTGAAGACTGTCAGATCTTGATGGTAGCAGCCCAGAGGAATAGGATTTTGATGAGAGGATAATTTGAACAGACATCTTACAGTTGTCTCTCAGCATAACTCATGCCAGGTGCAGTTTCAAAGTGATTCAGAAAGAGATTTTTCTTTTAAGAAAAAACAACCTAAATTATCTTGTACTTTACAAGTCACTTTACACCTGTAAAGTTATTTTTTAGATGCTTTCTAACACCCTGAGGTAGACACATTCTTTTACAACTAAGTGATTTAAGATACAGTACTAAGTTGAGAGGCTTTTTTTTATTTACAGAAAAGTTGAAATATGTTTCTAAGCATTGTTGTATTCCAAGGCTGTTAGTTTATTGACTTTTTCTTTTCTTTTTTTGTTGGTTTGTGTTTTTTGAGCTCTCCCCTTTTTGGGTGACAAATCTCAATTGAAGTTGACACAAAGTCAAAATATCCCGAAGTAGTTAATATGAGTTCTGGATTTTTTGATAGACATATCCTGCCTGGCGTTTGTGATATTTTAGTATCACAGCTACCACAATGATAATATTTGAGATTAAAACCACAAATGAAAGAGTGTAGAAGCTGTATTGTTGCAGGTTCGGGGTTTCTTCAGCATCTGCTTTAGTGAGGGGTTCTGTGTAGAGAAAAAACAGAGTGTGATGTTTAAAGTTTTGAATACCATGTCATTTCAATGAAGATTAAATAAGCATTTTTTCAGATATTTTGGTTCTGAGGAGTGTAAGCACACCGATTGCAAATTCTGAATCTGTAGTACTGAAGAGTCGTAAAAATTTGTAATGAAACAATCATGCAGAAGAGCATCGCAATGCTAACAAATTCTTTGGTATCACTGCAGCCGAGTTGCTGCCAAGCAGTGCTGTCGTTGTCTCCCTTCTATCTGGTTCTGAAGATAAACTGCTGAAGCAAAGCTAGGCCAAAAAGAAACTTGTGGTTCTAACCCTCTGCCTTTTAATGATTTACTAGCTGGTCCTTAGTAAAACTCATTATTTTTCTGTAAATCATGAAAGATGCTGCGAGAATTAATGTTTTGTAATGCTTTGAGTGTGATCTGTTTGCACTTGAATCCTTTTCACATTATGCGTGTGTCCAGTTTCTAGCATATGGGTGCAAAATCTTTCACTATTGAAATAAATGGGAACATGCTTAAAATGCTACTAGAGTTCAGAGAGGTGGTTAATTATTTTAAAAAGGAGATTATTTATTACTATCAAGAGATGATTAATGTTAGATACTTCTTAGGCCTGACACCTGAAAACGTGGCACAGTGTGCTTTTTCAGGTGAAGCTTTGTTCTCAGTAAAAGAACAATGGGTGTAAGGGGAGTTAGAATATAAAGTAGCTTTTTCCATATTTTGCCATTTGTTCTACATTATCTCTCAATACTCATCGAGACCACCATAGAGCAGATTGCAAATTGTGCTAAAGAATATGGCAGATGGGGGCACTAAAGCTTAGTTGCCTCTTGAATAGCTTTGCAGCTTTAAATTAAAAGCACTTTGATTTCCGCTCCAGTGGCTGTTCTTGTCATATTTTTGTTCTAATAGGCAATACAAACAGTGTGAGAATTTAACCTGGCCTCTGGAGTAAGTCATCTCTGTTTATCATCCGGCATAGCTTTTCTGTAGTACCAACAAACAAAACTTGAGTGAAATTGAGTGGGCTGTTAGAAGATAAAAAAAGTTGTAACGAAGCCTGACTGTGATTTGGAACGTGCTGTGTGGCTTTGAGAAATAAGCACTGGTCCCTCTGTCTACCTCATCAGAAAAATGTCGCATTTGAAAATCTGAAATCTCTTGCCATTTGTAACTTTTGCTGAATACACAGTCAGCTCCTGCATGCGCCGCTTCTGTAACTAGAAGCGAGCGCTGCTTTTTCTACCTTAAAGAGCACACCTTCACCCAACCAGGCCATCAGTCTGTTGGTTTGAAAAGCACTTCTGTGATCTCACAAAACACAAACTTCGTTGGACCCGTTACTCTCATGCCGTTCTAGTTTTGAAACAGTATAATTCACTTGCTTCATTAGTGGAACAAAGATAACAGGTTTGCACCAAGGAAGACCATAATCAGGTTCTTCATTTATGTATTTCTCTTACCGGAGTTGTCAGCAGACCTGAGATTCCTTTTCAGGCGGATGGGACCCGCTACAGTATTCGTTTTCCACATGTATGAAGAAACAGCTCTTTTTTGTCTGGAGATACAGCCTTTGGTACAGCGAGAGTTTGCATTTTTGCTGTCACAAATTAAAATATCACACTGGAGATAAACCGATGTAAAGCTCTGCAGGAACCTGAAGGCGTTAAATTTGAATCTTCCGTAGTGTTCAAGTGGAGGGTAGGTTACCACGGTGTCATCTTTATTGCAGCTGCAACAGAATTTACAGAGCTGTTAAAGTAGTCCATGTACAATAATCATTCTTGCTAACTACTGTTAGCTGTAACCACAGCATTTAAGTAGGGCATTATTTTTACACACGGGCATACAGTGATGTGCTTTTTTTCCTCTCCCCAGTGTGATGTGCTTGTTTTTCCTAGCTCTGTTTAGGTAATGCCTTTAAATTTCTATGAAATTTAGCTTCCAACCACAGTCTACTAAAGAAGGTAAGTGGAAGAGAGACAAAACAACTATGGTTGACATTTAGATTACATTTCCTCACATATTAGGAGACAGTCGTAAAATAAAGTCTTACCCACTTCTGATTAAGTCATATGTTAGAGATCCAAAATCAGGTTGTGGAGATGCTGTACAGGTATCAACAAACACCAAAAGGTTTGGGTCAGTAGAATGGAGACTGACTTGGGCAAAAAGAGTTTGGTTCAAGTCTACGTAATACGGGGACTGGTGTACGGGCTGGGAGAATGAGCCTGAGTCATAGAAAGACATGCTAACGTTGTATCTTCCCACAGCGGTTGTGTTTTGGATTATATTATTTTTCGTTACGTAAATGACTTCTAAGGTTGAATTGTTTTCCATTTTGCATTTTGCAATAATCTGTGCGCTCTTTTTGCGGGTGATAATGTTGTCGGTTGGAGAGAGAGAGATGATGTTGGTGTAAGTGATGCTCTGACCGTCATCCTGCAAAAGGAATGATGCGAAGTGCTCAGTTGTGATTATACAAGCAGTGCAGGTGAAAGCAGTTGTACTGAAGTTATAAAGCTGCCCAGCTGTGCGTATCAGAGGCTCGAGACATCTTTGAAACCTGAAACAAGTTGCAACCAAAAAACCATTATCAACCCTCCCCCTGTTTTTTTCAAAACGCTCAACCAACCCGTGCAGCAAAAAATGTTAAGGAAGATTGTGCGGAGCGTGGAAAGTACCAAAGTTAGGTTTCAATCACCCTTCTCAAAATAATGCTGTGAACTAGCTCTTGGGAATCTTCACATCTTAGGGATTTCCCCCTTTCCTTGTAACTCCAGGAAAAGTGCCATCTGTATCACTTGCAGAGATTGTTTAAGTTACAAACCTAAGATTGTGCTACTTCTGATAACCTGGGTTTGGAGAGAGAATGAAACCCTTGGGGTTAGTTTGTGTGGATTCCCCTGGACTTCCTTTGAAAGACTGATTGATCATCAGGTTCTTAAAGAGGAAAAATGTTCTTTCAACTACTTCAAGACTGGAATCACGCAATGGAATGAGCTACGTGAAAGTAAATCAGCTTATTCACATGCTACTCATAAACTGCTTTTACAAGCTCTTATCATTCATAATCATGGAATTATAGATAAGCTATTGTTAGCTTATTCACAGAGCTTTTCTCCCCGTTTACCTTTTTAGTTGTTCCACAGCTGGCTAATGGGAAGGAAAAGATCACTGAATTCGTTATAACTGGACGGCAAGATGGATCATGCAGCTGCAGGTCAGTTTCGTTATAGCCAAGGGAGGCCAGGTAAGACTTGCTCAAAACAATTTTCATGCTATCTGAAGAGCACGTAAGGAGTGCTGCAGTTGAAAGAGAAATTAAAAAAAAAACCACAACACAGAACAAAACACTGCGTTAATTTCTCACTTGATCTAGATCCTTCAGCCTGTCGCATTGTTCTTGCTTTGTCTGAGTCTGAAATAGCTGATGTACATTTTAGGCCGTGCAGAAGTCGGGACAAAATTTCAGGCACGACTTAATGTTAGATAAGCAAACCGACGTAAATCTCATGCTGAAAGTTTAATTTTAAACCCAGTAACACAGAATGAATTACAGCCTTAGTAAAAGGGAAAAGGAATCGAAGTACTAGGGCAGAATGGTGGGTGAGAAAATTGATTTATGGCAGCCATCAAGGGTTTAGAGGCTCCCTTTCCACCTGGGTTAATGACAAGATGGACATGCAAACGTATGGAGCCAATAAGGAAAATTGTCCAGCTCTGGGGGAAAGGAAATTCCAACACACTGTTTGATTAACCAGTGTAGACCATTTTCCGTAGTGTCTCAGGGAATAAAACCAGTAAAACTAACCATTCACCAAAAGTTTATTTCTCCATCTCTAGGACGGTAGCTGCCTGCTTTGTCCAAAAGAAGGAAGGACTCAGATTTTTCAGTGGTGCTGGCCAGAAAAAGGACTGAAAAGTTAAAGAACAGGCTTTCGGAGATGGATCAGGCAGTAACTTATGCTCTGTAGGAGTGACAAATGTGTGATTTCTGTATGTGAAGAGGGTTAAACACAATAAAAAGACTTAAATTATTGGTATCAGCCATCAGCTCTTTTTGATACTTATAAGGGAAGAATCATAGGTGAGAATAAGAAACAGCATCCTATTCGTGTAGCCAGTGTACTTACTGTTGGGCTCCAGCGGACCTGGCAGCGGAACACTGGTGTACTGAGCAGAAAATCCTCTGTAGGAGTTGCCATAGTCTGTAGACAACACAACTGTCATAACATTTGAAGAAGATTCAAATTTGGGCTGAGCAAGACCGCATACTTTTCCTATTAAGCCAGTGTTAGTGGTAAGGCCATCCTAGACTGCTGTGAAGTCAAATTGGCAGTTTTTGTCTAGTTCCAGGCTGTAAACAGAGAAAAAATAATTACAGGGGAGTCTTGAGTAGAGAGAACGTTGCTGGTACTGGATCGAGGATCCAGTGCAGATAAAGTGTCTGATGAATTCTAGTCAACTGAAGTAAAAGAGCAGTGAAAAAAAGAACACATAAATAGCCATTATTAAAACTAAATAAAACACAGAAAACCTTTAAGGCAAGAATTACTTAGGAATGTGATTCTGCTTCCATTGAAATGGCAAATATTTTGCTATTGCATATATAAATATGTATAAAAATAATCATATATTTTAAAGAGCTTCTAAAGTTTAGGGCTGACTTATGTGAGTCTCTGAAACCTCTTGCGTTTGTCACCGAAGGAAGGCTCTTGCCACTTTATCAGTCTGTGTGAGAGCTTATCTCAGTGCTTGCCACCCTTGATGAAAAGCACCAGCTGTCCTGTGGTGGGTGGATACTGCCAGAACATCTCTGTTCCTCCATCAACAGATGGATGTTGTCCGGGACTGGTGAGAACATACACCATGCTGTGCGGAGTTCATCATCTCAGAGGGCGATGGTCAAGGTGGTGATTTTCTGTAGAACCCTATGCATTTCATACCGAATTCTTACACAGCGTTCTGCAGTCTATCTCAAGAAATGTTCTTGAAGATACTACCCTTTAAGTTCCCTTCATCTTGAGACTTTCCTCAGTGTCAGCTGATGTAAGGAAAGCCAAAAAAAGGGCTACCCATCCACTACATTAAGGGAGACCAAGCCTGATAAAGAGCAGTATGGGTCAGGAAAGTCCATGCCAGTTTGGTTTCCTTATGCCAATGCAGCCATTAGCATTTTTATTTGGAAGTACCTAAGCCAGCGCTGCACTATCTTCTCTGACCAACAGGCAGCAATACTGAGGAAAACGTACTTTGGGCGATATTTGCTTACTTCTTCTTTTGAGCCTCACTTCTAAGTTGCAATTACAGCACACTGTGATGGGTTTAAACATGTTCCTTATGTAGCAAAACCTTTATTTATACTGATGGATTTAAATTCAGATCATTCGGGCTAGCTTAAAATGGACCTACACCTTATGGCTAGTGACCTGAAATGCTATCTGCATTTCACTGACTGGCACTGCAGGAGCGATAGGGTGATGTAAAGTGATGTGAAACACATTGCGGTTACTTTATCATAAAAGTCAGCTAAACATCTTTGTTTTCAAAATGTATAGATGTTCTAAAAGTTTGAAAGCACTTCTGTTTCCTGGGTTTAAAATAATGCCTTTAAACAGAGTGAAAAAAAAAAAAAAAGAGTAATAGAGCGTTAGGGCATTTACTCACAAAAAATCCTGAAACTGTAATTTTATCTTTGAGTTTTTTGCTGTTTGTATGTGCCAGACACAGTATGTAAATTCAGGGTAAGCTTCTGGGTAGTTGGGGCTGGTAAATGTCCCATTGGGACCAGTTAATTGTCCTCCACAATTTTCTGGTCCTGAAAAGAAGAGCAGATACATTGTTACCATAATGGTATATATAATGAACCATAAAAAAAAAAAAAAGTAGAGATCTAAGGTTATGTAACTAGCAGGGTTGTTTCTTTAGGATTCCATTCCTTTGGGAATGATTAAAGGTAGTAAAGATCCAACTTCTATAGAGAATTTCAGGTCAGGTGGATGTTATAAAATGAAGCCTATTGTCACTATGGTATAGCTGCAAGGCACAGTGTGGTGACATCCGAGATGGCTGTAGACGAGTTAGCTTTGATACTGTGAGCAGTTTAGTTATACCTGTATTTTGGGTAAATAAGGTGATATATTGAAAAACTGGTAATGAAGATGCTATACCAGCCTAAAGAAACCCTGAGAGACTTTATATTAGAGAAATCTACGAGGTCTTGGTCGTGACATGGAAGTGCAAAATCTTCAAGTTTGGGAGGGATTTTACTTGATAGACAAAGGGATAATAAAATCAAGTCAGTGGAAACCTCAGAAAGTCAAATGCAGGCTAGAAATAGGATGCAATTTTTCAGCAGCAAAGTTAAACCCTGGAGCAGCATAAACTAGGATGTGGTAACTACTTTGTAAAATTGAGGCTTTTAGGAGCTTAATATCATGCCACTCAGATCAGCAGAAGCAAAGGAAGTGGTCACAAGCTAAGACTGATTTTGTCCAAGATATTCTTACCTTATAAGGAAAAAACAGTAAGGAATGTTGAATGAAACGCCTGACTGACTTCTGCGACCTGTACTCGGCAAAAGTTCTCACTAGATGGTCTCTTTCTGTGTAAATGCTATAATACCTGCAAGCTGTGTAAATTCAGTAGAAGCCTGCAAGTAAAAGTGGAGTCCCATAATGCCTTCATTGCAATAATTTTTCCTGGTAAAATTACACTTTTTAGGCTCTCCAGCAAGTGTCACATCGATTTGTTGCCTCCTTCCTTCCCCTGATTTTCCCCCACACCATTTCTAAGAACTGAGTGAGACTGGTTAAGGATTCTGTTAATACTCTCTAATTGCTGTCCTAAACTTTCCCTTAATGAGAAAGTTTCTTTTAATGGTGCAATTCAAATGGCATTTAATGGCTGCATTAAGTTCTGACTTACTTGTTTCTGGGGAAAAGTAGTAGTAGAAGACAAAGAAGTTTCGTGTGAAAGCCACGGAGTTTGTTGTTATGAGAAAAGTTAAACTGTCAGAAGATGACTGAAGTACCGGGACTGCATCAGTGTCATTACATACTTGTCCAAGAAGAGGCGAATTAGTTGAGGGACCATCATATATTTTAATACTTTCTGTTTCACAGCTTGAAGAAGGAGCAAATCTATTGAAAAAACACAGTGAGAACTGCGTAAGACCACTGGTAGATATACGGGCTCTTCAGAGTCCACAACAGTTTCAATAAAGAGAAATATTTGGAGGAGGCAATATTTTTCTGTGCTGTATTCTAATGGAATGGCATGGTACAGAAGCATCTGGAAGAAATACTTACTTAAAATGGGAGATAACGAGCCTAATTGTTTGATTTGTATTCCTCTGAATTTGCCAGGCGCAGTTTGCGTTTGCGTTTAGTTCGATCCTTAATGCTTTGTTTTGCTCATGGAGTGAAGCACCGCAGCGAGGTCCACCTACTGAAGAACAGCAACAACCAAAACCGCCTTGTGAGGATCTCTCTCAAGTTTTCCTGTCCAGTAATGTTTCATCCTCCCCTGTGCAAAGTCTCTGGGACATCACGGAGCAGACACGCAAAATGTTTTACTATTTTTCTTATTTTTCATTTATATTATGAAAGAATCAAATGGTAAAATAATATTAGAAAATACTTTTGATCCTCCTTTTCCTAGTAGCAAAGGGAACCTATGGCAACATGTATCACAGATGAAGCCAATGGCAAAAATGCCAAATGATATAGGACACCTCAGCAACTCTCTTCTGCAAGGTTGGCCACCACAAGCACCTCAGGCCTCCTGCCTTGCCTGTACAATGATGATTGAATCCAGTTCTAAGTTTCAGCCCTTTACTTAAAAGCATTTGGCAACCTACAGCCAGGGAATCAAAAAGGCTTTTCAGATTTGAGCTTCTAAAGGACTATGTGTAGGAATACTGTATATTTACTGCTGCATACAATTCTGATCCCCCATCTCTGAAAGGATACTGCTAAAGAGGAGAAGCTTCAGAGAATGGCAACAAAGATGGTCAAAAGTTTAGAACAGCTTCCAGACAAGAAGTAAGTAAATGGACCGAAGCATTTCAGGTCAGAAAAGATATAACTAGGAGACCTTTCGAGGTCCCTTCCAACCCTATGATTCTATGATTCTATGAAAATAAAACTAGCAGGGAAAGGAGGTGCTACAGATCTATAAATTTATGAAAAGAGTTAATATGAGATTATTTTTTTTTCCCAACAGAGTAGCTCAATGGCCCGGAATGAAACCTTTAAGCTGTGATTTTGAAACAAAAGGAACTGGCTCTTTGCATATGGATCTTTGCTGCAGGGCGATGTAGATGTAAAGGAAAACATCAAAACAGGTCAAATCCACGAAAGAAAAAGCCTTTGGTGACCATTAAAGACAAAGATAGTGCTTCTTCTCTGCTTCAGGAAGTCCTGAATCACGTTTGTGGGTGACTGGGAGAACATTCTGTGAAAGTATTATCCAGGCTTGTGCTTGTATTATCTGTATTCGTGCCTGAGCATCCTCTGCTGGCTGTTACTGGGCTCAGGATGCGGGGCTAGCTGGACTTTGACTCAATTCTCTTTTGAAAAAAACCCACAAACCAACCATGACTGATATCACTAACATCACTTAATGAATGTTAATAAGTTATGAAGTAGTTGCGGTAATGGCCATTGTATAAGAAACTTCAGAAAAAGTTTATAATCCAGTATGAGCGTAAGATCTCCTTATATATTAATCTAAAAATAACGGTCTGAAACAGCAAGAAGAATTTCCCATATAGTGTACGCCATCCCAGATGAAAAGTTCAGGCTTTCTGATGAACTCCAGAGGGTAAGGAAAAGTTTAGGAGAGGCTTTTCTCATCACATGTGAAACCTCCCAATTGTAAGAGCATTACAAGCTCAGCTTTGCCCTCCCCTCCCTCTGCATCCCTCCGGACTGTTGTGTAGCAAGGCACCACTAGAGCAGCAATACTTCGTTATCCTGCAGTAGCTACCCCCCATTAATCAGGTAAATTGCTGATCTGAGCACAGAATGCTGATCCCAAATTGAGCAACGAATGACTATCTGTTGTTTCTGATTGAACAAAGGAAAAATAAGCAAATCTCTTTTTAAAAGCAGCAATTTCCCAATTAAATCACTTTATTCCTCTCACTCCAATATATATGCAAATTTCCATTCCACAGTAAAATATCTTCAAAATCAAGTTCTTAAAAATTTGCCATGAGGAGTCATAAATTGCAAATTTTTTTTGTTGTTATTTAATATTTTTAATACTTGTTGGCACATTCGGGTGTTACTATTGTGAAGCAGAACATTAAAATAAGATGCACTTTTAGAGCTACGTTTAACGTTTTCCCCTTCGGTTGCCTATAAAATACCTATTGTGCAAAAATTATTAGAATCTCGCAGATGAAAAAAAAGACTAGATTTCCATACCTGTGGATTCTATTGAGTTGTCTTGGGCGAGAGCTAGAGCTGCTACGAGAGGCAGGAGGAGGAGCTGTCTGAGCGTCGGCATTTTGGTGGCAGCTGGGGAGATTAGGCTTTTCTCACTTTTATACCCCCTGCTATTTCATAATCATCTTGTATTACACGGTATCATGGAGGGAGGGCTAAATCTCCCAGATATAAATGAGAAAGTAACAGGTGTGCCCATTTTTTTTTAATATGTGCTGCGTGGAGTAGGTTTAACTACGCTTTTGTCAGCTCTCGAGGGTTGAAATCACGTTTTGCATCTGATTTCATTGAGCATCGGTTCGGGTCTGTTGAAAGGAGCAGGAATGTTCTGGAAGGGGGATTGCCAGGCTCCCTCAGGAGACACATTCAGCAGTTTTGCTCTTAGCACTGGTTGGCAGGAGCTTGGTTTTTCCCCCCTTCATTTTCACACCTGTCCCTTTAGATTGCAAATCATTTCCCGTCCTTGTCTAGGATTCCTCAGGTTGTGAAGTGTGACCATCAAAACAGGGTTGTCAGGAGTAAGAATTTCCTATTGCTGAAGCATTCATGGATGAATAAGGCCAGATTCATATTAGTCATGGGTTTAAAAGAAGAATTTAGCAGATAAAACTTTCTTAGTCCCACAACAGCAGCTCCAAAAAAAAAAAAAAGAAGAATCAGCCTATCCTTCCTGAGGTAAGGAGACAAGCAGAGTCCTAGGAGCCTCAATTTTTCTTAGCACAAGCCTAATGAGTATCTGTTCCAATATATTTATGCTACTTTGTCTTTTTTCCATAGGACCAAAGCTCTTGAAGTCCAGAGTATTTCCTGCAGCAGCAGCGGATACCCCATCTATAAAGGTTCGTGAGGCTGTGCCAGTGCCGCAGATGTGCCGTTACCCTGGCCTTGGTTCAGCATGGTACCTGCTTGGATTCACACAGGAACCTGGCTCCATGATTCTTGCCAATACCGAGAGCAGGTATCCCACAGCTGTGCAAACAGGTCTTCATTCAAGTTTCCTAGAGGAGCCAAATTGCAAAGCAGACCTTCGTGAAACACATCCAGGTACTTTACTTTCGTAGAAACATATTTTCTTTTGTACAAACACATTTTTTTCTGAAGTATGATGCATCTGCAGGGATCCTGTGTCTATAATCTCAGACCTTTGCTTTCTTTAAAACAGTTCTCTGTGTGATTTTTATCTCACTTTAAGGATTTTGAATGCAACACTCTCCATTGTGACAACATACTTATACTGTCTTTAAACATTGAATGCGTGTACAAAGATGTTGCATAAAACTTCAATTCCCTTTAGCTCCTGGAAATGCTAAATTAGCATTTGCTCTGTATAGCCTTTCATTTCTTAAGGCCACACACATACTTGCAAAGAATTTTCGAATACTAACATCTGGTTTGTATGCATTTAATGCGTCAACTGATGTGTGGAGCCCTGCCAATCAATGCTGTGTCCATCAGAAAAAGAAAAAAATGCCTGTGGTTATGATAGCTTGGTAATTTGCCCTGGTAGTTACAAGTTAGTAGGCAAACTGTTTGGAATTACTTGTATATGAATGATTAGGAAATTTTCTTGCGCTGGAGCTGATATTAAGGGACTGGACCCCTGAGCAGTGGCCCAGCGTTTCTGAGGGGCTGGCAGCTACACCTGCACAGACAAGTCTTCATGGAAGTCCTTTAAGATGGGAACAGTACAGAAGGTGTTTTACAATAGCAGATCCTCAGAACAAATTAAGGTGCATTTTAGCACAAAGGAATAAGGATTCAGCTGTTGTGACACTGCCATTTGCAGGCACTTTCTCCCACTGCCTGCAGCCAGGAGTGCAACAGCAGGGAAAATGCGATTTCAAGCACTTTAAATCATTACCTGTGAGAAGCAGAGACAGCAGCGTTATGAGTGTGATGGAGTTTTGTGCGAACTAAGTATGATTAGGAAATCCTCTGGGCTCAGAACAGTCATTACGGTCCTGCAGGATGAGGACTTTGGCTGTGAGCCTGCTCAGCCAACGCCAAGGCTTAACCACCAGGCAAGAGATTAATTAGATCTGGAGCCTTTCTGGGAGACCTGCATGATTTTGGCATTTGAGAGCTGGCTAAGTTATTTGTGGAGAAGCTGAGTTTCGGAATGACCATCGTCCCTTTTCTGAAGGGATAAAGTGTAAAAGGAAAAGTTGCTGAAAAAAGTGGATTCTTTTTTTGTCTTGTGTGGCACAGCCTCCAGACACTAGGCATCATTATTCAGTACAGGGCTGAGTTTGAGTAATCTGCACACACTCCACATATGGAAACTGAATATTGGCCTTAAAGATGCTTTTCACACTCATGCCAAATTAACCAGATACTCAAAATTTAATCCATTTAATCCATTCCTTTCCCTGACTGCTGTAATCCTGTACAATTCTGCAATTGACAATATATTTTTCTCTATTATGAACTGAAAACTATTAATTTCCTTTTTTTTTTTTCACTGTCATTCCAAGTAGGACAATTTAATATTAAAGCACAGAAGCACTTTCTTGGCTCAAAGTGATATTTGAAGAGATACTGAAAGAAAAAGGATGCAGCAAATGCTTATAATCAAGTAAATTTAGATGTATAATTATTTATAGTTCTAATCTCCAGTAATAGAATCATTATAATGGCTTATAGGTATTGCAGAGATTATATCTAGGTACATGTACAATATTTTTTCCAAATATTTTTGAGTTCCTGTTGAAGGTAACTGCTTGGGCATTTCTGGTTACGGGGGATGCTTATCCTTTGAGTTATGTCTCTGAGCTCAGAAAGCAGCTCTGTGATATGTGCATCTGTAAGGCAGGTTAATCTTCCTTAAATGTTCAGTATTTGATCCATTTGGTGTAATGGGGAGAACTGGAAGAACTGTGAGAGGAAAGCAAAGTCTTGATGATGAGAAAAATCAGCCAGCTCATCCAATTAATCTTTGTCACAGCGTATTTACTGAAGTTTAGGGTTTTACAGATCTGGAATATAGACCCAAAAGATCTGAAATTAAGGAGCACAAGTACAGTTAAGATTAAAATACCTTTGGATTTACACCCCCTAGTACAATGTATTTTTAGAAATTAGTAGCAGATGTGCAGCACACTGATCACGCATATAAGTGATCAACATAACATTATGGTTAGAAGAAGCCTTATTGGGGCTGTTATTATTTGGAGATGACAACAATGACTCTGTCGCTTTGGATGCTTCTTTTGCCTCTCCACGTATAGCCCTGGTAGCTCTGGCGAGTATAACTGTATCTGTTGCATGCTAATACGCTGCACCGTAGGCAAACTCTTGGGTATTGGGAATATCTGAACCTGAACCGGATAATCCTCCCGTTTGGTACATAGTAGTTCCCACAGGTTGGATCCCTTACACACCTGAGAAAAGAAAAAGGAAAAAAAACCACATATAATTGTTGTACAAAAATTGTGACATGGTCACTAACTGACATGGTCACTCACACTATGAGTAACTTTCCTTCCGAAATTTTTGACTGTGATGTCAATCACAATTCACAGCACAGAACTCCTGAACACCGATGCAATTATAGGGAATTTAAATAGGTATGTTGGTATAATATGTAACACAACATATATAAATACCACACATGTACGTAACTGCATAAATGTAAAGCATCTCGTGGAATTTTAATTGTGTGAGAAAGAGTTACTGTGTAGGCTTGTTATCTTTCCAAAGTTATTAGATTTTCTGAAGAGCTATGAAGAAACAATTCTATATCCCAAATGACCCCAAGCCCCTTTCGTCCTTTTCTCTAATTTTTTTATATTTTTTATGAAATACCTTCTGAGAATTTATACCAATTCTCCTCCCTAGCAGAACATTATGGTTAATTAAACATAAAAAGCCAACTAACAAAACTGGGGTTTTGTCCTAATAGCTACTTCATTTAAAATCCTGCTGCTTCTTGCAAGCAGGTAACTCAAATGTGTTTGGTGTCTGTTTATCTTTGATGTATATTTTTGTTGTTGTCCGTATGAAGTCAATCACATGCAAGGAATTATCACGGAACCATGGAATTTCAGAGTTGGAAGGGACCTCTAGAGATCATCTAGTCCAACTCCCCTCCTAAAGCAGGATTGCCCAGAGCACATTACTCAGGACTGAATCCAGGCGGGTCTTGAAAATCTCCAGAGAAGGGGTCTCCGAAACCTCCCTGGGCAGCCTGTTCCAGTGCTCTGGCACCCTCACCGTAAAGAAGTTTTTTCTCACATTCAATCGGAACCTCCTGTGTTCCAGCTTGTGCCCGTTACCCCTCATCCTGTTACTGAGAACCACTGAAAAGAGCCTGGCTCCGTTGAGATATTTTCCTTCCCCTCTTCTGACTAAATCAGATGCCACAGTGTAAAGTCATGAGGATGTGGAGAGACCACACATGTGTCTGCAAATAGCATCAGATTTGGCTCTGTGCTGTGGAGGGTAGCACAAACAAAGAAATCCTGGTTTGGCTAAACACAGTCTGGTAAAGCCCTCATCGAATTTGAAAAAGATGGTGAATCATAAAATGCAAAGTTGACAATAAATCAACTAGATGGAGTTTCCTGGTATGGAGACTCTATAGCACTGGGTACCATTTGGGCACCAGCGTTCCTATGTGTTTTGCAGTCAAGGTTTGGCAAGAGAATCTGTGTTTCTGGTGTAGAAGGTGCCAGATGGATCCTTCCACTGTGTTGGTGTAGGTAATGGCTCAATAGGCTCTGAGTTTAGAGCTGGAAAAGTTTGGCTGAAACCTTTTCTTGAATGTCTCTAGAAAGTCAGGCAAGCCAAGGGGGAACGGGGCTCAGTCGCCTGTGCTGGGAGGATCCCAGGCCATCCAACATGACCCAACCGCAGGTCCCAGTGAGGTCGTGGCTGAGTTGTGAGAAAGTCTGTGGAGCCGTGTGAGCTAAGAGAGGTGAAATTACTGATTAATCAATTATTGTCGATTTGGGTTCAGTTAGTAGCTCGTGCACTCAAGAGGCGTAGAAAGGCTTAAAGGAAAAACAAACATGGAGAATGGCGGCTGAGCATGCATGGTGGAGGGCCTTTTTGAAGGAGCCATGGGGGAAGAACAACCCTTCCCTGCCTGCCTGGCCAGCAAAGGCTCGCGGGGAGTCTTGTCAGTGTGGTGAGCTCGTTAAATCCTGCTCTCCGCTGTATGTTGGAGTGAACACACTATAGCTTTATACATCGCAGCAGTGCATAACCCACTTGCAGAGTCTCTTTGTTTTGGGCACATTTGGCTGCTCACATAGTGACCTGATGAGGGACGGTTACAAAAAGGGGAAGTGGAGAGGGGAAGTGTGTGGAACAGGGAAGGCTGATAATATAGTATAATTCAGCATAACAAACTTTTAGAAACATAATTTTGTTGTGGTGTTAATATAATGTTTGTGCTGTGGATGTTCCATGTCCACTTCACAAAGCCATGGGGTGGCATCATCCAGTAACAATTTTTAAAAAATGTTTTGAATTATTTTTCATAAATAATTTTGATAATGTATTGGCATATGATAATTTCAAAACCATGCATTCCTAGCAGCCTTCTTGTGCCACAGCCTTTGTATGGCATGTGAAACATGGCGTGGGAGTCAATCCCTGGTCTGCATCGGGGGTTGCTTGGGTGTCTGTTCCCTGTGTGGTAGCTTCTGGTACTGGTGTAGGGTCTTCTGGTGGTCACAGTCATGAAAATTCCCTTCCCTAACTCTTATCTCAATCAGTCTTTAGACCATGAAAGTGTATGAACTTTCTTAAAATATATTAGTTCACACCATAAACTGAATTGTAATGAGGTGGTGGAATTTTACTGGAGACTCTGCTATTCATGCTTAATTAAAACAAACTAAAGGACAGCCTAGCTGGGGAAAGAAGGGCTTTACTTTGTGGAAGCTTAGAGCTGTCCATGAAGGATTCCCCCAGATAGCCAAGACAACGCCAGCATCCCAGCCTCTCTGACACCTCTTTGAAACCTTCCCAGCATCATAGATCTCCAGTAAGACTGACTCTAGGGGCATCTGGATCAACAGAGAGGCAGCAAGAATGCTGCAGAAATAGAGCTTTTTGCAAAGTTTTACTATGATTAGTAGTAATGGGTAGCATGGGTATGAGTGATTAGTCAAATTGTGTTGTACCTGAACATTTGAAGGGCATAAGAACCCAGTGTAAAACCACGACCAGGGTGCCCCAGTTTGGCTGGGACACCTCAAGTGCATGAATAAATATTTACCCTTACTGTGGTACACTTGGCATCCCAGGCCTCCTCAGTCCGCACACGCCATTCAAGTATCTTAGTAACCGCAACCGCAGGTATTCAGGCAGATAGGTGTTCTGTCCTGGAGAAGAAGAAATTTCATGTTAATAAACTATACATAAGCATAGAGAAAAATGCAGCATGTATTGAATATGAGTATGTTTTGCAAATGCAAGTGTGGGCCTTGCTGCTGCACCTGGAAATAGCAGCTGAGCTGAGAGGAAATTAATTTCTCTTTCTTTGATGGTGTGCCACTAAAAGCTCGTTACTCCCTCCTACAACTAACCCTGAAGTTTCACAGGTTAGCGCTGTCTGTCCATTCTCTCATGGGAAGAGGGTGAGTTGCCGCGATATCGAGCTGTTTCTGGCACTGACTGGCCAGCAGCCTGGCAGGCCACAGCTGGATGTTTTAAACGTGTCTTTTCCATAAATGTTGCAGACATAGGCTAGCTCAGCACCTTGATGCTTGCCATGGAGGATGATACGGCTCCCGGCTGCTCTATCAGCCACGTGCGGTCCCCGGGCAAGCCTCAGGATCCCTGAGCTGTCTGCCTGCTCCCCACTTTCTTCTGCACTCAGAGCCTCTGCCACTAAGATGCCAGGAAATCCCAGCTCACATCTCTAATCCACCATATACTGGTATATACTCTTAGGAAGAGGAGTCATTAAAAAGAGGAAAGAATGAGAACACCTTACCTTGGCCTTGTCCTGGATTGGGGGGTACAGTTGTTGGTGTAAGTCTTGGCGTTGGTTTTTGATAGTCTTTTAATAACGAAAAAAAAAAAAAGTGAGACTGAATGAGGAAAATGTGTGCTTGTATGTAATCAATTAATATACATTGTAATCGGCTGAATGCATTGAGATTAGGAAATGTTGGTAGCAAGAGTCCTGAGGAACAGACTTGTCATGGACAAAGAGGTCATATTAGAAAGAAAGTGTACAGCTTGAACACCAAAGATGACATATTACTAGCATTGATAGGAACAGAATTTAATTCTGTTTATTCCTTTGTGCCGGCAGCCAGTCCCATGCTCAAAGGCATGCTTTGCATCTGAAGTTCAGTTTCCTTTATGTTGTCAACACAAGGGCATATGTTTTATTGACGCAGATGAGTGTCTTTTACCTGTGTGTAGCTAATAGGGACAGACTAAAAGAAAACCTTAGTCTGTTATCTAAGCATCTGCATGAGGCAGAATATTTTCAATTAATGAGCAGAACTTGCAGTTCAAATTTTTCAAAAGATAAATCCCATTGAAGAAAACCAAGGTTCAAACCAAATACCACTGAATAAGGCAGAAAGATTTCCACTGACTCGGCTTCCAGTGAGAATGCAGCTTTGAAAGTGCAGGGAGGCTGGCTTTCTAGGAGTGAGACTTATACTCATATATGTATAGATTAAACTCATACACACACACACATAGATATATAAAAGTGAGACTTAAAATAACTCATATTGGTGTAGTGTGTCTGTCCCAGTGGTTCCCTTTCCCCAGTACTCTCATCAGTGCAGGTATTTCTCCCATATCCATACCAAGAGCATTTTCCATGCCTTGATTTGTTTGGAAGCCAAATGAATTATCCCTGAAGTTAATTACTAGCTCCATGAGATGATGCACACCATGGAGAGAGGGAGTCCTGCCAGCACATCATCATATGACAACTCTGATGGAGAGGTAAGGAGTCAAACCGGAGTAACGCTGCATTACTTACAAGTGGTAGCGGGTGCTGCTTCAGTAGTTGGAGAGACTGATGGAGCAGATGAGGTTGTTTCTGTGTGAAGAGAAAACATGAAATTAAACATTGTCCACGTTTTAAGTACGTTGATGACTCACAGGGAAAACAGTGAGCTGCTCACCATGGTTCAAGAAATGACCAGAAATAAATACCTGGGTTTTCAGCTGTTGTGAACTCAATCATGCCTGTCAAAGAGAAAGTAAAAGTCACACTTTAGTAACTGTGCCATGACTGTGTGGGCAAAGCAAGGACTCTTAATGGGGAGGAAATCAGCAGTTTACTCCCCGGATCAAGCCTTAGACCGGTTGGACTAAAGCTGCAGTCGTACATACCTGCTGCTCCAGGGGCCGTACTTTCTGCAGGGGCTGGCGCGAGACAGGAGAGAAAAGAAAGGCACAGGTTAGCTGTTGTCCCAGCAGTGGGTGGACGTGAGGGACCCTGAGCACAGGAGACCTGCAGGTCTCTTTAGGAGTGTTGATCGGCCACAGCACCTGGTAGATGCTGCTGCTGCCCAGGGTCGGCTTTAGCAAAGTCTGCCCGGAGGGTGAGCAGCCCCAGTGGGGCAAAACGCATCCCCGTGGAGGCTGCCTCTGCCATGGCCTCCGACAGGCTTCTGCCCTGCTGCGCAAAAGGCGCTGGAGACCCGGGGCATGTTTGATAAACAACAGTTTGGATGCTGCCACATCAGCGGGCGTTGAACATGGCCATTCCCTCAGGAGGCACAGCTCGGTTTGTGCAGCAAAGGGGATGGAGCTTTGGGAGGTGCAGGGAGGCCGGCTTTCTTGGCATGAGATGATCCAGTGCAAATCGGAATTTATACTGGTGTAGTGTGTCTGTCCCAGTGGTTTCCCTTTCCCCAGTACTCTCATCAGTGCAGGTATTTCTCCCATATCCATACCAAGAGCATTTTCCATGCCTTGATTTGTTTGGAAGCCAAATGAATTATCCCTGAAGTTAATTACTAGCTCCATGAGATGATGCACACCATGGAGAGAGGGAGTCCTGCCAGCACATCATCAGATGACAACTGTGATGGAGAGGTAAGGAGTCAAACCGGAGTAACGCTGCATTACTTACAAGTGGTAGCGGGTGCTGCTTCAGTAGTTGGAGAGACTGATGGAGCAGATGAGGTTGTTTCTGTGTGAAGAGAAAACATGAAATTAAACATTGTCCACGTTTTAAATACGTTGATGACTCACAGGGAAAACAGTGAGCTGCTCACCATGGTTCAAGAAATGACCAGAAATAAATACCTGTTTTTTCAGCTGTCGTGCACTCAATTATGGCTGTCAAAGAGAAAGTAAAAGTCACACTTTAGTAACTGTGCCATGACTGTGTGGGCAAAGCAAGGACTGTTAATGAGGAGGAAATCAGCAGTTTAATGCTCGGATCAAGCCTTAGACTGGTTGGACTAAAGCTGCAGTCGTACATACCTGCTGCTCCAGGGGTCGTGCTTTCTGCAGGGGCTGGCGCGAGACAGGAGAGAAGACAAAGTGGTTTTACCCAGAGCCAACCTTTTCCTGGGATACCTTGCAATCTAAGGGATATGGTTTGGGGTTTTGTGGTTTTTTTCTTCCTTTAAATAATGTCTGGTTCAGGTTCTTGTCCCATCGTTGCTAACTCTCTGGCATAACAGATGGTTGGCACAGCATCATTTCCCCAAAATAGTAGCTGAGCTATTTCTACAGACCAGGTTCATTTCTGAGAGCTGGGTACTTACGGAATACTCCACACATTTATCTCACTTTCAGAGAGAAAAGCTTTTAGAGATCTGAAGTTCCAAATTAGTTTTATGGGCCTGGAGTGTATTTTTCTTTCAGAGAAAGAAATGAGAGACACCGCCGACAACATAATTGAGTTCCTCCTAGTTCGTGGCCATCATAAACTGTACCAAGTATACACACCTGTCTTACTCCTTGGTGGGCCAGTGATTACGAGGTTTTCATTTTGGGACATTTTGCTGTCACCTGGCAGCCATTTGTAACCAACTAATGCACATCCATTCAGAATGAGGGCCATGTTTCCTAGGACTCTCTTTCCACCTTAATTCCTTTTTGCCGACCATGATCAAAGCTCCTTCCATCCGTGTACCATGCTTATCATTTACTTCTGCAAAACTTGGCTGTAAAGAAATGTCAGCACCAATGTGCTTGGCCCACCTCCCAACATCAAGGTCTAAACTTCCACAAGACTGCCAAGTATCATTTCAGGGAGAAGAAAAAAAAATAGTTGAGACAAAAGATAATTAATCTGTTGATCCTGGCATTGAGTATCCACCAGTGATGGTGTAAGGCATTAAGTAAAAAGTTTAAGAACTGAACTACATTAGCTGTCTAAATCCAGGTGGGAACAGTGAGAAAGAGGCAGGTTAAGTATTCTATATCCAGATCCAGATCTTGACTTAAATTACAGGCAGAAATAAATTTGTTGTGATTCAGTTGATATTAAAAATGGCTTTATTGGGAAGGAGGCATCTTTCCTACTAAGGTTTCTAAGTAAATGGCGTATTTCATTAATCTGAAATATGAACATCAATTTGAAATTTTCCAGAAAATAAAGGACTGATTACATAACAGTCCCAGTAATCTTTAAAGTATTGTTGTGGGGGTGTCTACAGACAGCTGAAAGGCAATTTTTTACTTTCATCAAATTATTAAAAGAAAATAATCTATATTTGTGCCTCTTCAAAGTAAAAGCTTTGTGCTTAGTTAAGTGCAGAATATAATTAAAGGAGTTAGGGAACACTTTGTTTTCCTGACCTTTTAACCCAAATAGCAGTTTACCTGCAGTTTCTGCAAATGAAAGTAATTATATTATTTGTTAGAACAATAGAGGAGTCTTATTTCCCATTTAACTGCTGAACAGCATCCCTGTTACACACAATATGCACGGATAAGATGGAATTGTTTGCTCAAATACTTGGTTGAGTAGACATAGGTAAAGCGCTTAATAGTTACAAGCACCTAGTTCCACAGTAATGAGGGTATTTTTAGGAAACCATATACACACCATGTATTAAGTTCCTTAATAGTCAACAGATCACTCCTTTAAGAAATTCACATTCGACTTCCGAAAGCCAAGCAAATGAAAGTAAATCTTGAGGGAACACATTCATTTCTGAGTTTCACTGATGTGTGCAAAGAAGTGCAAATGTCTTTCATTCAGCTGGAATAGAGCCCAGGCTGAGTAAGTAATGCAGCAAAATCTGATCAAAGCTCTGTAAGACACTCTTCAAAGTAGGGAAGTTTTCATTTCTGTCCTTTTGAAAGTGAAATGACCGGCAGGAAGAAGGTAGAAAAACACTGACTGAAATTTCTTCACTGTGCTGAAGATTTGTCTGTTTGCATCTGTTTGTAGAAATTAGGGCAGATAGATCCTGGATCTTGAATGTGAGAATATTGTTCGAAATAATGTTAATGGGTGGAGCAATAAGCAAATCTGCATTACAGTTTCCAGTGCTGCTACCATTGGCATTGAGTCACAGCTCTGAACTTCTGACAGCATAGATAAGGCTGTGGAAGACAAGTAGTGTTAAAAAAAATGCTGTAAAGAGGGTAATTATCAGTTGCCTTGGTAGTTGTTTATCATGTTATGCAGCATCTTGGGCTAACAGATGGTAAGAGTGCTAAACAGCCACCTTACGGTAATGAGATCCTCAGCCCTTACCGCTGAAATGGGAACAGTACAGATAGAGCGGCAGAAGAAAAGGCAAGATCTGTGCACTCTCTGGAGGACAGGATGAGAATTCAAAACGATCTTCATAAACTGAGTAAATGTCAAAAATCAGTAAGCTGAAATTCGATAAAGGCAGGTGGAACGGACTGCTCATCGGAAAGAGAAAAACAAGGCACAAAGGCAAAATCATCCTTTCAGCTGGCACGGAAGGACCATGTTAAAACTGGAAGCTTGTGATGTTAACACTGCAGTGAGCCAGTCCGGTCTCAGTCTTGCTCTCAGGGGGATACACGGGAGCTAAAGAGACCGCAGCTGCTCAGGTGGTGATTGCACGTTTAAGAAAGAGAGAGATAATGGGGAGAGCTTGGATGAATGAATCAAGAAGACTTGAAAATCATGAGCTCTGAGGAAAGCTTTAAAGAGATGAATTTAGTTTATGTGGGAAGTATCTTTAGCTATTCTAAAGAGAGGTCTAAAGCGGATGGTCACCAGTTCCTCTGCTCCCTGGAGTCCACAGAGAGCTAAAAAGCAAGTGGAGGCACTACAGAAAATGCCCACCAATAAAAGGACTTCGACTATAGTATCCAATGCTTTTTTTGTGTGTGTTTTGAAAATGTCTGTCAAGTTCAGAGGAAAAGTACACATAGTCATCTCCCCTGGTGGAGATTTGGATAGGAGTTTAAAGCCTACTGATGCTATCAATTTCTGCTTCATTACAAGAGGAGATAGGACAGCACGTGGTGGATAAGAAGGTCCCAGCTCAGCTGATGGCTGATGCAAAATGGCCCTATCCGGTGAAATTCTGATTTTAAGATTTTTTTAATACCTAAGAAATTATTTCATGGATTCATTAAAACAACTAATTCATTGAAAATTTGCAAAGTGTCTTACTAAATAGAGTGGGGCAATGGTGGGATGTACGAACACACCGTGCTGCACGAGCAGCACTGAAGAAGGACTGTGTAAATTAATTTCCCCTCCCCAACAGGGACCACCAAGAGGTGCTGGGGAGGATTATATGAACGGGACAAGTGTATGAGTTATGTTCTGGTTTGTCTCTTTGCCACCTCCTGTTGGCAGCTCAGGGACTTTCTGAGCTCCCAGTGGTGCCTTGCGCAGTGATGTAGGACACCAACAACACAAAGCACACAGGTTGTGCCTGACTGCTCCTTACTATCCCTCAGCGTAGACAGCCGTGCTGAAGTTGTTGATGGCTCAGCACTGGTGGTGACTGGGGCGGATGTGGTCCAGTCGTCTGTTCCCGTGACAGTACCATTTGTTGAAGTTTTGAGGGAAAACCCAGTAGGAACAGTAAACAACAATGACCAAACATGAATAGGAAACAGAGTTAATTTTTTGGATAAAAGTATCTGGATTTGTCATTTTGCTAGAAAAGTGTGAAAATACAGGCAGCTTTGTTTCAGAGAACAAACATCTCTTGTACTTCTACCTGAATCTCTATCACCACATAATACCATGATAAATAAATATTTAAAATTTGGATTTTTAAGCTTCTTATCAGTTGGAGAATGAAGCAATGTGTTCTTAGACCTTTTTATTAAAACTTCATTGCATACATTTTCCATACAGTGGATGGGTTTTCCCTGGCTCTCTTAAACTGAAAATTTGTGTCAGGTGGTGGCATCTCTGTCCTTAGGACTGGGAAAGAACTGTCAAAGATTATTGAATCTTTAAGGTGAAGATTTCACATTCTGATTTAATCATTGACAGTCTCCACTGTAAAGTAGCTACTTTTGCCCAGAAAAAACCACTGATATTTGGGCACTCTTGCTGATATCTAAATTATGCAAAAAGTACAAGCAGCTTAAAGCCCCGAATTGTTCAGGATTACATATCTCCCAAAATTTGGCAGCCCAGTATTTTAAAAACGAAGAGTTTAGAAGCTGGATTCTTTCTTCAATGAGACAATTATTTAGCAGTTGAGTGATCATAAACTTTGTACAGTTATTGTAATCCTCCCAATGTAATCTATTTTAAACAAACATAAACACTATTTTTATTATTAGATTTTTATGTCATAGTGTCTGTTCTTACCTTTAGCAGCGCTGGAAGGGTTTTCTGTAGTTGAGGCATCACCGTCTTCTGTAGGTGGTGAAGTGCGTGATTCTGCAGTACTTTCAGAGGCTGTGAGAAGGAAGAAGGTGGGAATGAGAGGGAAAGAGCATTCAGGTAAGCCTGTGTGACTGAACTCACCTCTTGATGAATTTAATTGCCTTCAGGCTTTGTAGAAAAGGGACTCTGTGTATTAGCTGTCCCCCACATCCACTGACATGGCTCAGACATGGATCTTCATGCTAATGCTTTGCATTAAAAAAAGCATCAAAAAAGTTTCAGACGTCTCTCACCGAAATGAGAAAAGCAAAAGGAGCGTGAGGAGCAAAAGCAGAACTGAGTGTTGTAATTTGGCAGCAACATTTAGTGGCATACAGTTTCCTAAAACTGCAGTGGGGCATGTTTTGTCAACTTTATTAAGAGGTTCAAAAAGGGAAATAACATTCTGGTTGTATAGAGGGAAACGTTTATTGCAGCCGTTCCTGGCTTATCTGGCTGAAAGTCTTTCTCCCGGGGGTACAGTAGTCATTGGAGAAGGAAGGGAGAGGCCATCAAGACTGACACTGAAATACAGCATCTGTTTTTCCTGCCGTTTTCTGCTGAGTCTCCTTGCCCTGTGGAGCATCACCATTAGCAAGTGGCAAAGAGGGGAGGGAGGCAGGGGGGAGAGCCAGGTCTCATCCCTAGCACCCTGGGCCACAGCTTGGGAGAAGCTGAGAAATCATCCAGAGGGACCACAGGCCCTGCCCTTCCTCCTGGACTGGTTTGATAAGAAATCCCAAACCTGGAAGCTTAATAATTGCTTGGAATCCAGACAGGTGATGTTACAAATGGTGAGAAACATGGACTGAGTGGCTTTTTTCCTGAGTCAGGGTCCTCAAAGAAATAAAAGTAAAGTTAATGATTTCCTTCAGATTCTGTGGTTCAAATTCTGCTGTTCGGCTTCCCTTGAAGCAGGTTTTGCATACAGCGTGTGCAGGTCCTGCGTGGAGCAGCGGTGGCAGTGTTAGCGACAGCCTGCCCGTGCTGCCAGACAGCCAGCACAGCGGTACCGAGCAGGTGAAGTGCAGAGAGAAGCATTAGTTGAACCCAGAGACGGTGATTTTACAGCATTTCTTGGCATCTCCACTGATGTTCCCCCTTCACCAAAACTTATAACCATGTTTTTCTGTCATGCTGCACGTGCAAATGCCCTTTACCTGTCTGCAGCGTAGTCGGGGTTTCTGATGTTGTGCTTTCCTCTGGGATGGCGGTGGAAGCAACAGGGGTATCTGTGCTGCCAGAGGAGGCTATAAGGGTGAGAAATGAAATGGCTGCAAGTAGCAATTAAATACACAAGTGTGATCTGAGGAGCTTATGGCTTGCTTTAGGTCTCAGGCTTGATAAAAAACTGCATTATCAGTGTGCTAAATAACTGGAAAGGCAGATGTCCAGCCGAGGGAGATGTGCTCCTTAATGTTTCCGGAGTTTTTGTGAATCTTGGACACACAAAATCACCATGATCTGGACGCTTCTGCTTTACAAAATTGTGAATGTAGTATTTATAGCTACAAGCTCAGAGGTGTTGCTCATTAAATACATATATTCCTGATACGTCCTGACAGCTTGATATTTTTAAAGTGAAGATGTTGTAAGGGGGTTGCTCCTTCACGGAGATGTTTAATTCCTACTTGTCTGTTATGAATATTTTACAGATTTACATGGTCATATCTTAATCCATCTCAAACGCCAAAATTAACAGAATATTTCTTTTAGATAGCGCTTGCAAAATGGCTGCGCTTGCAAAAAGTTGCTGATGTGGCACTTTCCTCTGTGACAATTGTGGAGGCAGAAGTTGTAACTGAGGCCAAGGGAAAGATGAGAAATAAAAAGGAGAGATTGGCAGCAATTAAGAATGAACATGTGAACTGAAATCCTGATCAAAGTAAGTAGATTTGGGCTTTGCAGGACAGTGAGGCAATGCATAGCCCGTTGTTTTTGATGAAAAAAATCCTTTCACCTTCATTTAATATTTAGTGATAAAGATAATAGATATTTCTGGCTGCATTCTTTTACTATTAGAGATGCATTATTCATTTGGAAAGATGCAAAGTGACCATTGTTAGGGGAAATAAAGAATGAGATTTTTTCTTAGGCTTTGGAAGTGACTTTCAGCATGCAAGTGTGACTCACTTTCCTCGAGGGCTGTCGATGTCTCTTGAGCAGAGGTTGTCTCAGTCTCTGCTAAGGTTGAGCTGGGTGATGAGAAGGGATCTGCGAAGATGGCTAGAGAGTGGGGAAATGTATTACTAAACAAAATCACCACCACGGAAAAGAAACGACATTTCAAGGATCCGTGAAACCATTAATACTTCAGGCTTCATGGAAAAGAAAGTCAGTTCTTTGAACTTCAACTTTCGGTAATGTGGCTCAGAAGAACATCTTCCAATTAGTAATTATAAGTGAACTTGAGAGACTGGTGCAACCAGTGTACCTCTCAGAGGGGTATAAACACACCTTACCTCCATTCTATCTTTGGACTAACTTAAGAACCAGTAAAAATGAAGCAAGATTATTAAAAGAATTGGAGGTGAAGAAAATATCCAGGTAAGAGTGCCTCAGCGAACTGTATAAAGATCTCACCATACATACGTGCAGTCTTGCTAATTGTATATGCAGGTAGACTTAATCACATGCCTATTTTCCCTCCAACCACATTTTCCTATGAAAATGTAGATGGTGTTGGCCACTGGCTCTTCCAAGGCTAATTACATGCAGAGTTATTAAATATTTTTACTGCATTGCCGGTGTTTCTCCTGTTTGCTCAAAACAAATTGCATAAATTGCTCAAAATTTCCACACATGACATTTGCAGTGTGTTTTTTTCCTCTTGCCTTTGTCAGGAGAAATCAGGAGTTCTGTGGCAGATGTCACAACAGTGCTGTCTGTGGAGAGGGTTGATGCAGAAGTGAGCGTTTTGACATTCATCGAGGATTCTGGAAGTTAGAGGAAATAAATTATTAGAGAACTTCTAGACTGCGTATGGTTGAAAACTGCATTTTCACGTCCACTCCTCTGTAGCTGTGTATCATGAAGAGCATTAGTAATTAACTCAACACTTAAAAACCCCAGGAAACATGAGCAATGTCCGTACTTTAAGGTTTCTGAGACGCGGTGATTATTTCAGGAAAAGTAAAAAACCCAGGAGTCAGAAACTTAGACCTGGAGTGCTAAGGCACACCTTATGTTCTCTCGAATTATTAGTAGATGAGTAGCAAATACAGTTCCTGGGAACAATCCAAAGAACAGAAATAATGTTACAGTGGATGAATAAATAGTAATTTGGAGCAATAACTAGTAATTCAGAGCACGCATCATTCTAGAATACTGTCTGCCAAGGAGCTGTAATCACATGATTTTTGAGTTAAAAATTAGTCTCTGTGAAGAGCTGATGGACTTATGTCTCAAAAGCCCTGCCTTACCTGTCCGTGCAACCATGGACCCTGACACATTTGTGAACATTGAAAAAAAGCAAAAATTTAATTTTATTGTGCAATTATTTATATTCCTTCAAAATAGGCTGCTTCTAGCCATGCAACCTTTGATGTCAGTTATTTTTTTGACAAGAGTATTGATTTTTATTTTCAATTCAGACATGCCAGGTTCATGTCTGGGTGTGTCTTTCTCTCCTCTTAACTGGTTCCCTTTCTTCTCTTGGGAATGGCCTGTACTCAGATGTTGACTAAAGTCCTGAACTACCTTCTTTTCACCATTTTCATACTCAGTGCTTGCTGCTACCAGCCTTGGTATTTTGTCCAGGATGTCCTTTTTCTCCTCAGTCACACAGACCAGCCTAAACACAAGGAGCCACCACATGCACGCATTTCAACTCTAGTCGGATTTCCAAGCTCTACTCTCTTGTTTCTTGCATTTATGGTCAACAGGAAAATCCAAAGAGATTTTTAAGAGCGTGTGACTTTTTTTTTTTTTTTT
>VXBO01013652.1:33252-52054 GCA_013400135.1 Rhinoptilus africanus
TTTTTTACCTGAACAGATGACGCCTACGTCCTCATTGTGTTCACAGTTATGTTTGCCCCAGCCGGCGTGCAGACAGTCCCACAGGTAAGATTCAGTTCCTTTACACCTCACATCATCCAGGTGGATGCTTTCTCTGCCAAAGCCAAAGTAAGACCATCCCAAGACAGAAACAACTTGACCACAGCCTAGTTGTCTGCATACAACAGCGCCGCTGTACAGATCGAAGTGATCATCGCAGACTGTCCCCCATTTGCCTTCGTAGTACACTTCAACCCTCCCAGAGCATTGGTCCCTTCCAGATGCCAGTCGCAGCTGTGTTTTTTCTAGAACAAAAGCAAAAGTTGACAGGTAAACGTCTCAATTTGCTTATTCCCAGGATATCTAAACTTCTTATGTCTAAGGTTGTAACCTGCCCCGCTCAGGGGTAGGATGCCCAGTGTTTCTCTGTCGCCAGTACCCAGGGCTTACTGGGGAACGCCTGCAGTGCACAAAGCAGTATAGGTCAGGGAGCTGAACCGTTAATCCGTGGTTAACCACATGATTAACCAAATTGGTGTGGTTAACTCAGGCCTGTTCCCATGGCTCAGCTTTGTGCCGGACCTGATCTGTCACGGGAGGTAACCAGCTCACCCAGGGCTGGCTCCTGTAACTCTACAGGTCCGCCAGGTATGTTCTCGCTCAGGAGCATGTCTCGCCCTCTTACCTTTGGGTGTGAATTTGTCTTTTATCCACTCTGTAAATTTGTTCCAGCTGCCCGATGAGTTCCACCAGAAACCATTTGCTGTGGCAGGTGAGAAAATATATTACCATGAGTATAACATAAACAATTTTAGGTATATTTTATATTTAGCTATGTGCTGATACAGAGTTAAATACAGTAAGTGTTGGTATTTGGTGTATTTTCAAAGCAATTCTGCAGTTCCTCCCTGTACCTGCAACGACACGTTCATTCCCTCATAGTTCAGTGGAAGATGACTGTAGAGGACTTTATTTCATGGCAGCACAAAGAGCAAGGGGATCTGACCCCAGAAATCCTCACGTACATCCTTCACCTCCAGTGAAGACATGGGCTTCCAGGCGCAGAGCTCTGCCCATTTTCACCGGAGTAGTGGAAATGGTTGATTACCTTTGCCACACGTGATGACCACAATAGCAGTAGAGGCTGTGGGCCATTTGTCTGTGCAGCCCATGACAGCAGTTTCGGCTGACAGCCCAGCACATTAACTTAAATCTTTGCAAATGCCTGCTGCGGTCTGCGTGGGAACCCCAACTTTGTCTAACAGGGAAGAATATACTATATACTGTTCAAGGTAATTAAAAATGTATGTTTGATTAAACCAGACCGTGGCATCGTGGTTCAAACACCATGGGATGAAATGGTCTTTCAAAACAGGATACAAACCTGTGGTCTGGTCGTGAGGGTTTGATAACGTGTAGTTTTAGTCACATAGTTTAGTTTTAGTTTTCAAAGTCACCTTTGAAAATCTACTCCTGTTCACTGAAAGGAAAAAAAGATTTATGCTGCCAAGGGGTCAAAGCAATGTTTTCAAATGGCAGCTTTTAAAAATAACATCTTGCTCTTTCAGAATGAGCATGCTCTGAAGAGCTGTACCTGCTTCAGTCACTAAAATCGAGAGAAATTTCATTTGGGGATTTTTTTTTCCTTTTTCAAATTGGCATTTGATCTTCAGGCACTCACTTTCACAGATTTTTCCTCTAGTGATACTAAAGTCTTAGGTTTGCAAGACAGGGTCTTAAGTAATTTTTCCAGTCAAAGTTAATCTAGCTTACATCAGGTCAAATCAAAGATAACAGTAAACGTATTGAATAAGAACAAAGATCATAGGGTCACTGAAGTGCTGGGTTTTGACCACCTTCTTGAAATGCAGCTTAGTCCTCTTTGATGCTGTACTTCCCTCTGGGTTGTCTTTTGCTCTTGTCTTATAAGTAATTCAAAATAGACGACCCCTTAATCTACACCCTATGAAATGATCTCTTTTTGTAAGGGATTGACAAGACTTTATTCATGGTGCCCACGCTGATAATTAGAGATCAAAGCATCTCATTCAAACTAGTAAGATTATAAGGAAGGTTTGGCGTTACCATGTTTTGACATTTGAAGGAACATGGCACTGCAGTATATTTCCACCTGTGTCTGGCAGGCTGCTCTGTGTTTCTTTTTCTCTCTTTACATTTTCAAATGTACAGTATAGAATGATTCAAATTCAAAACTAGAATATTAGAATAAGAACATTTGGAGAACAACTTCCTTAAACTATTCCACTCACAGAAGAGAAACAAAGAAAATATTCTTCAGCTTTCTTTAGCCTATAACCTTCCTAGCTTTTATTTTGAAATATAACCTGTGGATTTGATATGAATCTTTGAATTAGCAGACATAGTAAACCATCAATTTTATGGTCCAAAGCTTGTCAGCAATATTCTAGGATACTCTTTGCCACCACTTGCCAGAAAGCTGGAATTAGTATTAGTAACTGGTTCTAGTCTGTAACTAGCCTGTAACTGTAGTAACAATTCTGTCTGTAACATTTCCCTGCGAGCATGAAAAAAATTTAGGTACAGTACCTGGTTCAGATAGAAGAGATGTACTTAAGAGAACCAACCAGGTGAGACTCACTCGAAGGTCCATTTTCATTGCGGTTGTCTGTTCTAACCCAATGCGCTTTCAGAATTTATACTCAATGAGTTGTGGTCTACAGCAAAGGCGTGTGCTGTGCAATTTGATCTTCCTTCCTGAACTTCCAGATCAATGCCAAGGAAGTGATTTACTGACTATTTTCATTTCTCTGGGTACATCCAGACATCCGGATAAGTAGATCCAGATCACAGAGCTGTTCCGGACTGGCTACCAAGGTCTTCCCAAACACTCCCCAGGCACCTTTGTGTTGATGATGTGGTTGTTCCAGGAAGCAGAGATTTACCTTTGGAGATTAGGCTGTTTGGTAAGGACTCTCATACCACCCGTTAAGTCGGTTTCCAATTCACAACCATACTAAACCAGATTAAATTGGTGTGAGAGTTGTGCAAAAAGAAGATTAGCATCCTAAAAGTGTCAGGCAAGCCTCAACCAAATTCTTTCTGTCTACTACAAATTACTCCTGTAAGAAGCGGTTTCTATGCTTTTTCATATTTCTCTGACCCCTCTTTAACCTGGGAGTAGATCCTTCCAGCATGTTTCAGATCTGCAGTTGTCTCTCTCTCACTTGCAGCCTACAGAGCAACAAAACAGCTGTAAGAGATATTGGCCAAGGCATGGCTGGGTAAGAAGAACTGCTTTGGGGGTAAATAAGCAGGGACTATAATAAATAACTACAGGTTGCTGAACTACAGCAACCAAGAAAATGGAGCAAGATAGGGCCAGGAGGTGCAAAATTAAGCTAAAACTGTTCAGGGCAAGGAATCTGTATATTAAAACAGAGGGGCATGACCAGCTGCCATGCCCTGTTCTGGAGAACTCCACTATAGCATGAAGTGACGGGGCCCTGTGCAGTGATCTACGCTGATTTGCTGTGACCCCCAACAAAACCGTGAGCACTGATGGAGCACAGTAGGGAAAATCTAAATGATCCTTATGAGCCACGAGGTTGCCGAAGGGATTTAGTCCCCTTGTTACAGTACTATAAATGCTAAAGATGATGAAGACTCCACAGCCCTGCTCTCCATCTACTAGTTTCACAGCTGGTGTGTTTCTGACCAAACTAGGCTGAGATTTTCCTCGTGTCTCCAAAGGACAGGCACACATGCTCTCTGCGAGCCCTGTAGTTACATCCCTCATCAACACAGGCTGCACCGAGCCTAAGGAAGTGGAGCCTTTGTCAGGACCTATGAGACATGCTTTTGGATCTATGAGATATCACACAAAAGGATCGAGGCACAGCATACTTTTTCAGGTAAAGGGGAAAAACAAGAACCAGATTTTTATTCTAGTGCTAAGAGATATGCTATCACAGGATTAGAGGCAGAAGATATTGTAGTGGCAGTATAAATACAAATTAATAAAGGCCTAGGAGAAAGCATGGAATAAAGTCATCGTGAAGAGGAAGTATACAACAGGTCATGCTGGAGATTGTCCTTTGCCACCTGTCTTTGTGGTATCTTTTCAGTTTAGATGACTTGCATGAAAAAAAGGGATCCCACCTAGAAAGGCCATGGTATACAAGTGGAAAAGATCTGTGTCCAGCAAAGCCATGGATCCAGCAGGACGCCTTCAGCCACACAGGTTTCTCCCTGGCATGGGGTGGTGGTGCCAACAACACTGCGGCCTCTGATACCCCAAAGAATGCCTCCATCTCTACCTGACTCTATACTGGCAGGTACAGAAATCCCTAGAGAAGATGGGTCTCAACTAGAGAGAGAAAAAAAGCAAAGCTAAATTTTCCTAGCTGATTTAGAGATGAGCATAAATGCTTTTCCTATTTTCTTAACACGCTACGATGTGAGAGATCCGTCTAGATATCCATGCTCTTACCTTCACAATAACCTCTTGAGCAAAACCAGTCATGTCAAGTATCTAAACTTCTAGTTCCGTGTGTGGATTACTTTAATTCAATGTCATTTACTGAAGTGACTAAGTGGATTTATGGTAGATCCTTATCAATATATTTCTGTCCAAATACCTCTAATCTACCAGCAGTGATGACAGTAGGACTGACCTTTATGGCCTTGGACTAGTAAAGCTGTTTCCCAGGACATCTTCTGAAACAAATCTATCGAAATTTGCTCACGGAAAACAAACAGCATTTGTCTGTAGTGAAATAGTTTTATGCTTTCTTCACGGAGTGAAATTTTGCTGCACTGGCAAAACTGCCCCTCCCTGGACATACCTTTTTATACCTTTTTCAAACTACATACGAATTTCAGTGTGTATTTTTTATTGTGAAATAGGAACACACAGAGGTCTGTACACATGGCGGTACATATATTTGTATACGTGACACATTGTCCATAGGACACCTTACGCTAAGGGGCAAATTCCCTGAAGCCATGCTGCTCTGCAGCTCTGACCGGCCAACTTCTCCGGCATTTAAAAAAAAAAAGTAACCTCACCAAAGGCATTTAAACATCTGATTTTCATGGGAAATTACTGTTGTAAGGGTCTGGGTCTAACAGAATTTAAGGGGCTAAAAGCAGTGGGATAATGCAAGGCTGTTCTGGAGGCTTCCACCACTGGAGGGCAGCGAGGCACCGTCCTTGGGGAGCGAGCAGGGCTCTGGATAACATGGACTAACAACACAGGGATTTTGTAGGGTCCACGAAGTGGACTCTGGTTTAGCAAATACTTTTAAAAGTAAGGAGAGGTGAAAATAAGCCTATGTATAAGACAGCTACAAAAGGCAGGACAGTTGTTTTCATTCCTGTCTTCTGCCAAGGCTGGAGGAGATGTCTCTGCCCAAATGGCAAGGCGCACCTCAGGCATCCATCTATTTCGTCTTCCCTTGCAGTTCTTCACTTGTTGTGGTTATAAAGAGGTTATAAAGGGGTTATAAACCATGACACCTGATAGCTTTCATATCTAATGTTTGTAAAGAACTCCAGTGAAATATCCTTGAAGGAATAAGCTAGGGCTGACTGCATTTCTTACCCAAATACCTATCTGTATTTCTTCTTCCCTGAAAAAAGAAAATACAGGTGTATGTGAACTCACAAAAAGGTACACTTTTTTTCCATGCTATAATAATGCATTTGTTATTTCTTTAAATATCCTTACTGCACTTTTGAGAACGTTTCTTTTGCAACAAATCCTGTTTTTTGCTGAACCTGTGGTGTTCCTAACAGTCTGGTGACGGTCACGTTTAGTGCCCTGACATAGTGCAGGCGTTTGTGGTGCCAGACAGAAACAGCCCCGGCAGCTCTCAGCTGGTGGGGCTGATGGAGCCGCCTGCCGAAACTTGGATCCCCACACCAGCAAACTTGTCTGCTCCTTCAGGGCTGACCTGGAGAGACAAAGGAAATATTTCTCTCAGTTCATGAAGCACCGTTGGTAAGGACCTGCTAAGATGTTTAAAAAGTGGTGTATTTTGAAGCATGATGAAAAATTACTTAGTTAAATATAATAAGGACAAGCCAAATCGTTGATTTTGGAAGAAATGTCATGCATTGTTTTATCAGTTGTATATTTTGTTTCTAAAAACAGAGAAGGACCAACTTCAGAGGAACTTTTGAGGCCTTCAAGATGTACATGTAAATGAAGGTTCCTTATTTTTTTTACTTCGAAAAAAAGGAAAGGGGGGACTGAGCACAGGGGTAAAATAATGTATTGTCAAAGAGGGGCAAGGTAGAAAAGATGCAACAGGAAAAGTGATCAAGCAGGCGAGCCAAAGGCTACCTTTTTTCTGCTTTTCCCATCCCCAATCCCATCTGATAACAGCAGTCCTTACTCCTGTGTCCACACCTATCTCTGAGGTTAGCAGGGGGCTGGGTGCAATGTCCGTGCAACAAAGGATGACAAACAGCTGTTGTACAGCTTTGTGGTGTGATTTATGGTTGGAAAGGCAATATTCTGCTGGGGTTTGGAGACCCTGGGGATGTGCCCGGTTGCTTGCTCCTATTAAGGCCCATGATGTTGCATGTTCACTGCTGCTGTTACCCATGTCACCTCTATGAAGTTGTGTAGGGCCCTAACAGTCGTTGCTTCGCTGTGCAGACATATTCTCAATTATAATTAAAATGCATATTCCTTCAATTCATTCTTTTTCCAGGTTTTCCCTCTGCCAGCCATTCCACTAAATTCACCCCTGATAAATTCTGAAGTGAAAGGGATTTTTGCCCACTGAAGAACGTATAGAGAAAAGGGCAAAGCCCAGGAGAAACAAATCACATCCCTGGTAGGTTCCTCACATATATGGTGAATATATTGATAATGCAAAGTGGAAACTTTACATGTGAAGCCGTCTCCTGTGGACAGAATGGAATATTGAGTGCTGGGTCAGCGCTTCCCGGTCCCAGAAGAGAATTGCCTTGAGATAAGGATGTACCATCCAACCCCTGGAAGCCCCAGTCCACCCCTCTGAATCTTGCTAGGGAAAAACTTTCTCAGAGATGAAGGCTATGCCAATGTAAATGGGTATCGGTGATCTTGGCTCTGCACACAGTAGGACAGGTCATTTCATCCTGTCACCCCCAGCTAAGGCGTTATGTCCACATAAGTAGCTTATCTTGGCATCTGCTGCAGCTTTTCCTGCTTTTCATGTTCACCTGGACAATGGTATAGACTTAATAAAGTGATTTTTCGGGGCTTCTAGCAAATCCCTTCAATCTCAGCAGGTGCCATGGGTAGGCATCACACAGGCTGACAGTCGCAGTGCCAGTGATTGTTTCCAGCACCCGTTAAGCCTTTGCTATTATGAAAATGGAAGTGTCCTTCTAGTGCACTGGAGGTGTTAGGGACTGAGGTGTGACTAATACTGCCTTTAAATGTCTTTTACCTAGATTTTGATAGGAAAATCAATGCAGTAAGAAACAAGTATTGATGACTGAAGTCTAACCAAATGCTAATTTTGTCAGAGCTTGGTTCACTAAAGAAATAAGATCCATTTATGAAAGCTACATTTCTGTTTAGAACTTTATCTCTTGAGAGTTTGAGGAGACCGTGGCAATTTTTGAGGATTTTCATTCAGTCATCTCTAAGTATGAATAATCAGCACACTACTGATTAAATGCACAGAGACAACACAAAACCCAGCACATAAATGGTCAAACCCCAACCCAATTAGGTCCCAAATTAAAGTCATCGAAGCTCAGATCACAGAATAGGAGAGAGCAGTACCCCGAGATGATGTTTCCACTGATTTCAATTTATTCTCTCCTTCTAACACTCCTTCTCATGAGTAGTATTCAATTAAGGAAAAAAAAAGTGATGAGGGAAATTCATGAATGTTTCTTTGGGGAAAATCCTGGGAATTGTGCCTGCATGAAACTAGAGGATTTTTTATGCCATTTTATAGTCCTAGTGAAGGACTTCAGCAGGGCCCTTGCATGGATCCTGCCTCAGTGGCACCTCTGAGGGAGCAAAGAGAAGTGGTCTGACACTTTGATTTTCCTTGTGAAAGTAATGTAGCAGTGCTCTGGGTCTTGATTCACAAGGTAGCTGTTACTGAATATGCTGGGTGTAGGTGCAAAGCTGCATCAAATTTTGATATGTACTTAATGGAAATAATAATGATAAATAGAACTGATGCTGACCTAGCTTTGTTTTATTAGTTACTAATGAAAGATGATGAAATGAATAATTAACAAAATAGGGAAGATGAATTAGTAGAGAAAATTAACAACAAGAAACAATTAGTCTGACTACATCAATTAATTAGGAAAGCTTTCCTCTGTGCATGAGTCCTCAGTGGCTCAGATGTAAGAGAAAAAGAGTGCACATAAAAGAGATACGTATTTTTCCTAGTGCAGGCTTGCACATATAAGGCTATGCAAACACACATGCAATAGGTAGGAGAGGAGCTAAGGGATCAGCAAGGAGTGCTTCAGTGGGACTACCTGAAAGGAGGGTGTAGGGAGGTGGCGTCAGTCTCTTCTCCCACGCAACAAGCAATAAGACAATAGGAAATGGCCTCAAGTTGCACCAGAGGAGGTTTAGACTGGATATTATGAAAAATTTCTACACCAAAAGGGTTGTCAAACATTGGAACAGGCTGCCCAGGGAAGTGGTGGAATTGTCATCCCTGGAAGTATTTAAAAGCTGGGTAGACGTGGTGCTGAGGGACATGGTTTAGTGGTGGTTTTGTCAGTGTTAGCTTAATGGTTGGACTCAATGATCTTAAAGGTCCCTTCCAACCTCAACGATTCTATGATTCTACCTTGGAGTGGCACCTTCTCCTGCCGCATGCACCCGTCTGCCCTGGGGAACAGCACTGGTTGGTGGTGATGGGTGTGAGGGGCTGACAAGTCTCTACGACCGGCATTACTCGCACTATGTGAAAAATCAAATACTCTACTTAACTGCAACATTTTAGTCAATGACTTGGTCTGGGAAAAAGAAAGATGAGTAGTAATCAATGTTAGGCAATGGAAGCATTTATTACTTATTGATGATATTTTACAAACACATCAGTCAATACATGTATCTTAGGTATGTGTGGAAAACATTTCTGACTATCCTGCCTCCACGTATTAGGGTGAATTGGGCTGAATCTCTAGTCATGAAAATGTTTCTATTGGATCAATTTGCTTAAAATCGGGTTTATTTTCAGATTATTTGAATACCTGATTGTTTTCAAGCCTGAGGAGAGAATTAAAGCACAAGACTACTAGATTTCCAACAGAATGCATATAAAGTGAGATTACTGCAGGGAAGATTAATTGTTAGATAGATTATATAAATGTATTATTTTCTGAAGAGTGTTTTGACGTGAAAAAGCAGCACTGTTAGCTAAGGTAAAAAGGCATGAGGTGGGGGGAGAAATTCTTGAAAAAAATAAAGCAGCAAGTACCTGAGCAGACAACTTTGTCATCTTCATTGTGGCCACAGTTATGTCTTGACTGTTGTAGGAGCGTTGCCACAGATAAGCTTCATTCCCTCAGCACTGCACATCATCCAGGACAATAACGCCACAGCCTTCCCCAAAACAGGCAGCTCCTGGTGGACTGTCTCCAGGTGACCTGAGTATCACTCATATCCCAGAAATCATGGCAGGTTTTTCCTTGGTGTCCTTTGTAAAATTTTCAAGACGTCCCTCATTTCCCTTTCTGCCATTCTTCAGCTACAGAGATATTTTTAGGAAAAGCAGAGCACAAGTAAATTGCACCCTGCCCTGACTGTAACCCTACACTTGTGCCAGGTGCAGGTCTGTGTTGCAAGATGGACAAGACTTGAGAAACAGCTATTCTGCAGAAAAGGGCCATTCCTGCAGCCTGACGTGGCACTTGGAGTAGGCAAACATCCCTCGGATGTTACGCTGTACTTGCACCATAATTAAACAATAAGGTACAGAGACTGGATTTTTGTAAGAAGGACAGAAGTGGCCACTTGCTCTGTGGAGGTTGGAGTAGCACAACACTCTCCGGGAGGCTGTGTTCCCCGAGAACCACTTCTAGAGAGTCTAAGCGGGCATGTGGGAGGGACACTTAGCCCTTCTGTGATGGATTTCTGACAGTGTGTCCAAGATTTTCATCTGTTTGCAATGTGATTTGCTGAGCAGTGAGATAGGCTGAGGGAGTCTGATTTTCACTCAGTGATGAGTTCTGAATTGCACACCTTACACTCTTTCTCAAGGTGGTTTCCCAACATTTGAGTCCTCCATAATTATCTACGTCATTTGATGAACTGTACCATGGCACTTTTCCATCCTCTTTGAATAAATGTTGTCTTTTTCCCTTTATATCAAAGAAAAGCAGAACATATTTACCAGTAAATACCCAGTTCTTAGAATGATAAATTAAAGAAATGATAAGACTCATGAGATGTTCTGTCTCCTCTAGAAGCTGTGGATTAGAATGTGAAAATATGAACAACAGGAAAACTGTTATCTTAACAGCTCTGGTTGTATTTCAGGAAAAAAATAATTATTTGCCAGCAGCAGCATAAATGCTACATCAGATCTTTGTGGTACCAAAATGTGGCTGATGAGAACTTTGTGCCTCAGTCTGCTCTCTGTAAGTAGTGAGGAGCCTTAGCAGATGTCCTGCCTCCTCTAGAAGCTGTGGATTATATTGTCTATTTTGTTCTAAAACTAAGTTCCTTCTTTATAATCTGTCTTTAACTGTCTTGATTAAGGCAAACATTTTAACTTGTGTTGAAAAGCCAGAGCTAGTGTTTATTCTTTAGGAGTGTCTTCTAAGTTAAAATAAAACCCAAACAACCCCAAAACCTAGCTAAAAATTATGTCCTGCAGAGGTACGGGAAGGGTTCAATTTGAACACATTCCCAGAACTCTGGAAATCTGTTCTGTACCTAGTGGCATCTGATTTCCTGAGAATACTTATGGGAGTAACACCCCTGTGAAATCCGAAGTGTGAAGTGTTTTCCAAGCCACTTCTTCCTCCAGTGTCTTGCACAAAACATAACGCATCTCCTTTCTAGGCTCCCATCAATGTGGCTGACCCACCACCAGTAGCATCTTCTGGGCATCCCAGACCAGAAGACCTTTCCTCAGGTGCAGCACCACCTCTTGCTCCCAGTAACCACCTCTGAGGCTTGCGGAGGAGAGCAGAAGGAAGCAATTGGGCTCTCAATTAACTTCTGCCTTCGCTCTGTGTCTCTCATGTCACACCCTGACAGTTCTGCTGGCTTTGTCGCTCTAAGCCTTGTCTCAGGCTGTTGATTAGATTTTGCAATTTACACAATTCACAGTTTTACATAAATAAAACCGTACCAAATATAGCTGAGCAAAGCATGCTGGCATCTTCCCTGTGCCCACAGTGATGTGCTGACCATCCCGTACGAGAGCATTCCCACAGGTAGGATCCATTTCCATGGCACTGCACATCATCTAGGAAAATGTTCCTTGATCCTGGAATGAAATGTGCATTTCCCAGTGCTGGGAGCTTTTCCACATCCCAGCTGTCTGCAAAAGGCCTGCGCATCATTTATCTCCTAGAAGTCATCACAGACTGTTCCCCAGCTTCCTTTGTAATCAACTTCGACATGACCTTCACATCTGTTTCTACTGTTTATCGACCTCATGGACACTTCTGTGAAAGAGAAGAGTGAAGGAGGTAAGACTTTATAGGCTGCCAAACTGCTAAGTAAAAATTCTGGTGTAGTTCTGGAGCTGATTCAGTATCTCCCGGCTGCAGTTGGATTTGCTCTTGGCCTTTCCTCTGCAGGGAAGGTAGGCTGAGCAATTTGATTAGTGCCAGAAGACTTAGTGTCATTGTGGGCAATTTGTAATCACTTGGCGTTTCCTGGGTCATGGTTTGAACCAAAGATCCCCTGCTTGGGCCAGGCAGGTGTTCACAGCTACCTAAATCAGCTTCCATTCCCAGCTGAATACTGGTTATGAAATTAATAGTAGTGAAAGAAATGACCTATGTTAGATATATGCTAGGGGGTATTTATCTATTGATATATTAACAATGAAGTATTAACGTTAGTACAGCAAAATAAAGGTTTTACTTATTAAGACAAGTGTGACCAAGAGATGAGTTTAATCCAGACAAAGCAACACAACCCCTGGAGGGGTTCAAGGCCAGGCTGGACGGGGCTTGGAGCAGCCTGGGCTGGTGGGAGGTGTCCCTGCCCAGGGCAGGGGGGTTGAAACGAGATGATCTTTAATGTCCCTTCCAACCCAAACCATTCTATGATTCTATGACTTTCTAAAAACTAAATTATCTTTTCTACTTGCACTTTAATGTCACTTTGAGTTTCATTAAAAAGTGGAAAAAAAAAAATCTCTTAGATTTGTTTTGGCAAGGTAACTCTACCCAACAGATAAAATGAAAAATGCTGGTTTATGCAATGCTTTTTCTTTTTAAAACTTTGGACTTTTAGCAACCTGGTGCAATGAAGAAGTTTTTCGCAGACAAAAAGTCCCATCCTTGCAGTACTCTGGCAAACCAGATATACATTTCAGTTTCACTTATTAATTCTCCTTAAAGATTAAAAATCCATGGTTAGCCTCATGAAAGCTATGTAAACCAGTATTACTACTTTAATTGTGGACAAAATATACTACATTTTAAGAAATTCTTCTCGTGCATACACTATGGAAGAAACTAAATAAAATGTAAATTGGTAATAATTTTAACAGGAAGTTGCTTATTCTAGGGAAAATTATTTAAAGGTAGAAATGGTTAAATAAATATGAAATTGAAATTGCCAGGTATTTCAGTTCCCATAGAAGCTGTGGGAGGAACAAACAGACAAAATGCACATTTTAACAATCACAGTTTTTGTAAAATTAACTGTATTTTTAGAACAAGTTCTTCACTGAGAGGATGGTTGGTCACTGGAAGAGGGTCCCCAGGGAAGTGGTCATGGCACCAAGCCTGTTAGAGTTCAAGGAGCATCTGGAGGAGGCTCTTAGCCAGAGGATTTAGTTTTAGGCAGTCCTGCGAGGAGCAGGGAGTTGGACTCAATGATCCTTATGGATCCCTTCCAACTTGAGATATTCTATGCTTCTATGATAATACTTCATCTTTCTTTGCAAAACCTATTTTAGTTTCAGAAAGTGTTGAACAACTGGCTAATTGAGCTCTTTGTACCACATGTGTTCTGAAGGTGGTGAACATGATGAGGCATGAGATTATGAGCTGACTTCCCTTGCTAGCAAATCGAAAATCAGGATAGAGTTTGCAACTTTTTTTACGATCTGACAGATATTAAAAAAGTTGCCAGGGTTAAATTTGGGTGAGGACCTAGAATGGCCAGAAGTCTGAGCATGGCCCTTCCTCCTGCAGAGGGAACTGACAGAGCCCTGGTTCTTTCTCTTGTTCCCTGCCCCTGGGCTGCAAAGGAGTCATGACTCTATACCTTTGTATTTGCTTTATCCTGATGATCTCACTCAAATAAATAGTCTTCAGGCATTCAATAGGAGCTTTGTCAAGGTGAGGCATGTGGGATTAGGACCTTAAATTCAAGAAAAGTCTCCTGTGTGAAAGCTTGTTGGTTCTGTAAGGGCAGAATGTACCTTGGGATTGCTTGTTAGTTCTCCTTCCTAGTCTTGGTAATAAGCAAATAGAGTTGGTTAATACAGATTACAGATTATTAAAATAATGTTATAATAGTATAAAAGCATCAGATATACTCTGAGTGACAAAGGCTAAAATGGTCTAAAAGTTTCTGAATCTTAGCTGGATGGAAGTTTGCAATGACAGATATTGATTTTTAAAAAAAGAGAAATTCTCTGTCTAGGAAGGAGCCCTGTTACTGGCAAGAGACTTGTGTGCCCTTGTGTGCACTTCACATTGGTTCCATCCACTCACCAACCTCACTGACGTTTCTTTGAAGGAAAAAAAGAGAATTTCCCTGAACCTGGGCACTTCATAGAAAGACAGAATCAGAGGCTTATGCAGGTCGAAAGAGACCTTCAGAGATCTCTAGTCTAGCCCCTGCTTGAAGCAGGTCCAGAGCAGGTTGGTTTGGGTCTTGTCTATAAAGCATTGAATACCTCCAAGGTCGGAGATCCCATTGCTTCTCCAGGTCCCTGTTCCACTGTTTGACCACCTCATGGTAAAAAAAAATATTTTCCTTTATATCAAGGGGGAATTTCCTGAGTTCTGACCTGCCTGTTGCTCCACGAATTAGGTCTTTTAAATGAAGATATAAAGGAGATGAAAATTACCAGGAACTTCAGATATCAAAGGAGCTGTGGGGGAAAAAAAAAGAGTGACAAAACTCACATTTTGAACAACTTGCACTAATGATCAGAAATTATCTGTTTACCCACCCTGACAGAAAAAAAATTATCTCACAAACCTAACTCTTGGTATGTTGAAATTTTGTCTTTGTAACCTTCTTTATATTTTTTAATGCATAGTGGTATGTATTTTGCATATTCAATGTGCAAAATATATCTCATCAAAGATGTTTTTCTACATCACATGAAGAAATTGCTAGTTAGTTTCTCAATGATTCTTATGAACAATCAGTTGAATTAATTCTTTAGTTGGGAAGCAGTGGAAATGGCTAGACAGATAAACCTCTGAAAGGCATTATACTCTACAAGAAAAGCAAGTGTGTCTGTTCTGTTCCTTAGAGGTTATTATTTAAAGATTTTAAGTGTGTAGGCTAATGCATGGGTTACAGTATTCTCTTAGAAAGTATTTGCTGAAATGCAGGGGAATAATCTGAGGATGTCCAGAAGAGCTTGACAAAGATTTCGGTTCCCTTGGTTTGATTCTCTCTCGCTGAGCAGCAGAATCTCAGTCCGGCAGATGTGTGTAAGATCCTATTGATCGCTGATGTCAATAAACCGTAAAATATCAATAAAATCATTATTCTTGATCAGGTTCGATAAACCAGAAGTTATCTGCACAGATGACGCTGTCATCTTCCTGATGAAAAGAGTGATTGATGCACCGTCCGTTTTGGGAGCACAGAGGAAAGCTTTGCCCCCTCTGCCCTGCACCCGGAGGATTTCCCCTGTGCTGCCACCAAAATGAGTGTCTCCCAGAGCTGCAGAACATCTGTTCTACCCATTCACTAGCCTCAGGAACAACTCTTTGGAATACAAAAGGTAATTATATCAACCATTAGGGTGACTGATGTGTTTTCAATGACCCTGCAGTCCCAGGGAAAGTGTGATCTAACCTGTGCTGCTCACCAGGCTTGAGTTCCTGTGCTCCTAGGGCTGATTTTAAAGCAGCTTCCAAGGGTGAGGCGTCTGAACGTCCTTGTGGCAGTTGCATAAAATTAGAGTAACACTGACACAATGCCATCATCATCTAGTGGGGACTTCAGCATGTCGTCTTGTGTTTTATCTGGCCAGTTCAGAAGAGCATAGCAGAAGGTCACCGCCTTCAGTATTTCACTTATTGAAGTAAAAACTGAATGCGTGTGGCCCCTCAGGGATTACATTTGCACTGGGTGAGGATATATTGTGTTGGTTCCAGCTGAAGATCTGCACAGTGAAGACCACCGTGTTACTCCTTGGCTCTGAATTGCTTACAAAATATTACATCCCTTGATTAATATTGTTGCCAAAGTGCACAGAAACCCGGTCACTGCTGTAAGGAACAGATCTGCCCACGCTGGTGTATCCAGAGCAGTAATCCTCACCTAGGCTGTGTCTGACCTGCCATACGTGGGCAGCTCACCAAGCTTTTTCCAAATGCTCTTGGACCTGCTTGCTGGGGTCCCCTTTCAACATGTCATTAAATTTTTGTCTAAAGTCTCTCCAGTGCACTGAAGAAAATTCATTAGTTATCATTATGTATTTTTTTTCATACAACACATTCAAATACAATACATTTGTTTTCTACATTACATTAGAAGAAATAATTAAAATATTTGGTGGTACCTTCAGTCCTTCAAGCCTGTGAAACACCCACGCTGTCTACTGGTTTGAGTGGGCTTTGATACAGGTTACAAAATTTGCTAATATTGATTTTAGAGGAAAACACAAGAGAGAGGGAGCAGCGTAAGGCACAGTACCTGACCCCTGAGACACCCTCCGTGCAGCAGCAGCATCCGAAGAGCGGTCACCATGGGGCTCACGTTAACTGGATTCCCTATAACGCTGATAAAACACGTTTCAGAATTTATAAGCATGTAGGTATAAAGGGGTGTGCTCTGCAGTTTGACCAGCCTTATTATTTTTTTTTAAGTTACTGATTTCATACAATGGAGGTCCTTTTAACTTTTAAAAACATACTCTTAATTATTTTTGGCAAGAGTTTGTTTATAATAGTTTGATTTTTCGATTACCTTAATTATTGTTTGAAGCCCTTCTCTTCTGCTGGAGCAGGGATTAAACCCTCCCCTTGGCATATCCGATGGCAGCCACTGGCCTGAGAAGAACCAGCTGCATGCAGCCATGGAGAAAATTAGCGATGCCAAGCAAAAAATGATGTCAGAATTTTTCCACCTCATTTTCTCCACTGCCCTGAAGTGGAGCTGGGGGTGGTTGTCTTCCCCCGTCCCCTCGTGGTGGCTCTGTGGGCTGGGAGGGCTGCAGGGGTTTGCAGCGCCTTCTGCCCTGGCCCACTTGTGCTGTCCAGGAGCATGGACAGAGCGAGCCCCAGCGAGGAAATCCCTGTCTGGGGAATCTCTCAGGGCATGTGCTCCTGAGGCTCTCACAGCCATGCCCTGGGCACCACAGCACCTGCAGCTCTAAGCATTACCGGGCAACGGACCGCTTTATCTGCCAGGAAACAAAATACTTTTTTTTTCTTTTTTTTTTTTTTTTCCAAAATGCAATGCCAGAAACCCCTCGAGACTATACAGATTCCAGTCTGTATTTCAAACAGTTAATTTTCAGCTTGGTCTGTAAGTGTCATCCCAGCTGTCACGCTTCACAGCCTTTGGGAAGCATCTCATGTGATGCTTGGATTATTCCTTGCAGCGTTGGCAGAGAGCAGTCCGCTTGTCTTCCTCAACAATGCATTCCTTAGAGAAATGCAGTGAACTTTTGTGAAACAAAGAGGGCTTGTTCCGCACTGGCAAGGCTCAGGTCAAGTGTTTACTCTACATGTACAGAGTGCAGCTTCCAAACACGCACTGCCCAAGCTGCCCAGGAGCTCTAAAAGAAACTGAAGCAACAGGTTTTGGCCATCCTTTTGCAACTGAGCCTTCACAGTTAGCTTTCTGAGCCTGCTACTAGGGACAGCAGATCCACATTTTGGAAAGAAAGCCTGGCTTTGCTACATTAATATTAAGTCATGCTCCTTGCCATCTCTTTGCATGGGAAAACAGAGCCCTCACATCAGCATAACTCAGTTTTCATCATATGTCATGCAAAAAAGCTCTGCTCAAATCCAGACTCAGCAATGGAAGAAGGTGATAATTAATGAGAAATGCTTAAATGCTTCAGAAACACCTCAACATCCCTGGCTGAACCTGTGTATAAACCTCTGTGACCAGGTAACTTCAGCAAACCAGGAGCCTGCAAGTCAGTTTTGTGCTAGCAACTGGTCAGGCACAGAAGAAAATTCAGTCATTGTACAGAGTGCCCAATTTTACTCAGTGCCTAAATTAAAGAGCAAGGAGCAGAAGTGATGAAAGATATAAGGCAAAAAATAACAAGGTCTTGACATGCACTGGGAAGTTGTCTGCATGGTAGGAGCAAGGATGAGGAGGAAGGAAAAGAAGCAGAAAAGGAAAAAGTCTCATGGAAAAAATGTAAGGGACTGACTTTATCTCCATTCCAGTAGCTCCATCCTCATCCTAGTAGATGGGTTTCAGCCTCCAAGACATGTTGCCTCCCACCAGGCAACACTCATCTGACTGCAGCTCTTCAAACCCCACATTTTATCTATTCTCTTCAGCCACTCACACACCCATGGAAAAGTTCCTTGGGCTCAATAGGTTTGCTTGAAGATGTCCGAGGACAAAACACAGCCCTCACAGTCTTCAAGCATTAAGAGAAGGAAAGAGAGAAGGCACCTTTCTGACACTATGGTTTCTGAAAACTGAAAAAAAAAAAAACCCAAAAAAGAGGAGGGGGGTCATTCACATTGGCAAGCTCTTTCGAAGAGCAGCAGTACAATAATTTCTTCATTACAGCCTGTGACTAATTCATTTATTTCAGAAAGAAGAAAGGAAAATCTGCTTGGATGGGTACCAGGTGATTCAGGGCAAAAGAGATGATCCAAGTGTTATTCTAGGAAATGAAAACAAATCTCAATCCCAATGATCCAGCTGGATCATTGACAAGTTTCCTCAGGTAGGCATGACTTCGTTAAAATATGCTTTTTCTGTCGTAGTTCTTGAGTATGAGATAGAAAATCTCCTAAAATACATAAGCTGCTGTGAGAATTTTAATATCTCTTTAGTTTTTCCCAGCTAAACTACCAAAATGAATAAAAATTAAATTTTAAAAAAAACCAACCATGAAAACAAAACTACCAAAAGAAAGAAAAACAAATAAATAAGGAAAAATCTCTTCTCCTTGTAACATAAGGCATTTGACAGAAATTGTGCAAAAAGAATTGTGCTTCGGGTCAGGGATGCTGGACAGCAAAGGATTGCAATTCTTTTTATCTTGAACTGTTCAAGATGAGGAAGGTCAGTGGTGGGTCAGCCTCAAGAAAAGCGTTTGGTTGTTGACCGTTGTGGACAATTCAGCATCCCCACCACAGTGTCTGCCTGATTTCCCATTCAAGGTAGATTCTAGTGCATTCCTGGTAAAAAAGCTTGCCCTTGTCTGGCAAGTCTGATGGGGTTATTAAAAAAAAA
>VXBO01013652.1:52091-98369 GCA_013400135.1 Rhinoptilus africanus
AAAAAAGAAAGGAAACTATCAGGCAAGTGAAAATGACCTCCAGAGAGTATATTCATTTAGTTATTTGATTGGAATTTGGTGTAAGCATTCAGTCTCAGGCATTAAAGGACACCTAAGTCAGAACTGTGAGCAGAAGATTATGTTTAGCTGCTTAATTCTGCTTGGTAACAATGAATATCTGTGGGCTCCTGTGGCAAGGTATGCGGAGAAAGTAATGAAAACAAGAAAAATTGTGTTTCTTACACATGCCCTGCAAACCCAAGTTAGCTTTTTTTTTGCTTTCAATCTACAAAACATGAGGATTTGTTAATAACAACTAGAAAATGAATTTAGTTGCTAGCTATGGGATCCAGAAACAAAACAATGTTTATTTATACCCAGTTATAAATATTTTTATAGTATTTTCATGGGAAGGAGGACTACAGAGCTGAATTATCTCCTTCATAGTCAAAATTAGAATAGAAAGTTAAACAGGACACCAAAGCCCAGGAAATTCAGTATACGAACAAGCAAACAAGAACTTTGTTTCTTTAACCCCAGTGCTGGCCAAATGACAACACTGGGAACTGGCAGGAACCCATAGAGTCTAAACAAGTATTTTTTTTTACCAAAAAAGATGTATGTATTTGAAACCAAATTGCTATGGATACATTCTCTTTCCATGAAAAAACCTTCTGACGTGCCACTTAAGGGAAGTTCTCCATAAGTTTACAGTTCTGTTGGAGTTATGAACACTTGTAGCTACATGGTCAGGATATATCAGGTGTAATTCAGTAATTATTCCCTCCCAACACAGCTCACGCTACATAGGTTGACACTGGTAAAGGATTTTAGCATGAATTTGTAAACAACATCTTTAGTTGGTGCTGAGATTTTTGGATGAGTACATGCTACTGAGTGCACATGTACATACTACATGCTTGGGTAGTGACTGACACACTAGGAAGAAATTAAATAACCTAATACGAAAGTCAGACACTTATTCAAAGCAAAACCCTGCCCAGTGATGGTTGGTTTGTCTTCTCTGATGGTGGAGGAAGTGATAACAAGAAGCTTCACTGCAGCCTCCAGAAACCTCATTTAAAAAGAGCAAAGGCAGTGGCCTCCCCGCGCTCCTGGTTCTCGACATCCTTGTGTTTGCCGGCACCAGGTGTCACTATGTGGTTGGCATAACACCAAACGAATAAACAAAAACAAAAGGCCAAACAAACATTTTTAGTTTACATTTTGGCTTTAATTCTCTGTGTTTTCAACTAGGACATGAAAGGCAAAAATCCCAGATCTTGCTTTTCATGTTTTCATGCACCATTGGTAAATGTTTATGTGAGATTTGGCTGTTTGCATTTCCAGTGTATTTCATTCTGATTTATGAATGTGCACAACACACTCTGAAAGGCTGGGTAAGCCCTGAGAAGCCAAACTCCTCATAATGACAAAGCATATAACCATGAGGGAAAAAAAAGAAATTAAATAATGTTATTGTGATCAGCAACCAAAAGTATTAAAATTGGAAAAAATGTCTTCCTTCTGGAAAGGAACCATGAAATGTCTTTCAACATTTAAATGATATTTTGTTGCGTCTCCTGACTGAGATTTGATGTCTTGGATGAGATTTTACGGATTTACAGATGAGATTTAGGATATATGTGAATGGGAAGGCTTCCAATTGATTTGACTAGCCTTTATATCAGATTGTGTGATTCAGCCTTAAATATTGCAAACAAACCACCTTTAACAGCTCAGTATCTTTTGAATTTGGATTTATTTAATCTGAAGAAACAAAAAATGGGAAAAACATCGGTCTTCAACTAGGTAAAATGCACCTGAAGGGAAAGGATAGAAAATGACTCCCCATGGCCAGGAGGGACAGGGCAAGGACTAAGGGGCTTGACCTGCAACAGTGAAAACTGAGGATAGACATTGTGAAAGCCTTTTCAACGGTGATGAGTAGTGAGTCTCATTAAGCATGAGAAGAGATTGCCTAGGCAAGTTAGGGAAACGTCTGTCGGGAAGATGTTGGGCTGAGGTGATGGTGCAGAGAGAAGCTCCAGCTGATGCTCTGTGCGAGCAGCAGTGCCCGTGGCTGAGGAGGAGGTGGCATGGAGGTGGCTGGCACAGAGGATGGAAGCAGCAGCAGGGACCTAGCAGCTCTGTGGGAAACGGGCTGCGGTGTTCATGGGGAGAAGTGCCAAATTGTGGAGCGAGAGGGAGACCAGGGCTATAGCAGGGATATCAGGAGCAGGATGTGTGTATCTTGAGTTGATAACAGAAATAGCAGCAATGGTAATTGCACTAAAATGGTTGAGGAACTTATCCTAGACGTCTAAGGGCAGGGTGATTTCTGTGCTCTGTTGCTTCTCAGCTTTGCAAATATATCTCTCATCGATGAAGAACCAAGGAGTCTTTCAAGGCCCTCCCTGTGACATTTGAACACTTCTTTTACCTTTGCTGCTAGACTTTATTTTATTTTCACCTACCCTTTACAGTTCAGCTCCATTAAAATGCCTTGCTGTAGCCGCACGCACAGAGGTGTGCCCAGCTCTCATAGAAAGCAGAGGTGCCTCACACTCTTCACAGCAGTACGTAGAAGTGTGTCAAAATACAACCGATGGGCAGAAAATTGAATACTGGAGGGAAAGCTTTCTCTCCAACAACACGGAGAAATACACTGGCTGTAGAAGACAGTTATTCCTCACTGGCATGTAGGGGAAGGTCCTGTCACCTTTCCAGAGCTCCTCACTTTTGATGATGCTGTGGGAAAAGCAGGGGATGCGGGGCTTGCTTGTGTGGGAGAGGATGCTGAGAGATTCAGTCAGCCATCCTTTTTGTAGGGAACACAGGGATGGGGGAAATGTGGAGACACAGCTCCGGAGGAGTCCCCTGATCAATGCAGGTGCATTTCGCTTTTGTGTGTGACATCCAAGAGGAAAGTAATGGAAACAAAAAGAAAAGGCATTTCCAAATCAAGAGTCAGCAATCTGGCTTCCTAGGGGCAGATAATTTCTGTAGATTTGCATGTGCAGAAATAAAAAGAATTAGCTCATTCCTTTTGAAGCCTACATGAAGATATTTAGATTCTGAAATACTGTAAGTAGTATTTCAGAAGCAGGGGCTTAGTCCATCACTTGACAAATTTTTAATCCAACGGACCACACTCTTCCACACAGTAAAACATTCGTTTGTGTTTTAATCACAGAGACATTAATTTGAAAGACAAAATAGAATTACTGTTTTGTAAACTTTCCTTCCTTCGATTTTAAATTACACTGCTCACATAACAGATTACTTTAGCTTGGAAATCTCTGCATTTTATAAATAAGCACAGATCCAGTATTGTTTCAATGAGAAAATTAGCATTAAAAACAATGCTCAAAGTTATTAGAATATTGTATAGCCACAATTCCAGATGCCATGGTAAGATCAATATTTGTATTTCCTTTCCAGACATGACCTATTGCTTCTCCCAAAATTAAATCTTCTTCCCTTTTAATAAACCTTGAAATATTTATTGACGCCTCCTTTATATTTCCTCTCCAGCTCACAAAATTTCGAGGCATTAGATAAATGGTCTTAAAAGAATGTGAGAAGAGAAAAAGAGGAGAAAAATGAACTAGTGATTGTGCCAAACAACTCATGACGTGAATGTTGAAATTATATCTTAATCATTTAATAGGTGTTAGGATTAGAAAATTATTTTAAAACACTGCAACATGCTAGGATTTGTTGTAGATAAAGATATCACAGCTTCTTACAAATGGCAAATGTGTGACTGTCGTCAATGAAGCATTTTGTGACGTTTGCCCTGTCATCAGTAAGCAGATGCTGCTGACCTTTGATCTCACATTATCCCGTGCGAAAGTGGTTTCTTCAGTGCAGATCTCGCAAGAAAACCGGCAAGAACAAAAACAACAACTGCCAGGATGGCGACAGCAACAACAAGTGCTGGGAGGGGACTATCACCATCAGCGGGACCGACCTGGGGATGCGGCACAGAAGCTTCCAGCCCTGCGAGAGAAGGCAGAGGGGTCTTGGTCTCGTTATATTAAAGATCAGGGCACAGAGAGCTGCTGCATTAAGAGGGATGGTTCCCTGATTGTAGTTAGAAGTAAGTTAACTTCTAACAGAGGCATTGATTTCAACTCTTTGAACAGGCTTTATATTAGCAGGGATGGCAACTTAACTAAGCAAACTTCATAAGCAGAAGACAACGGAGGGAATGAAATGTTTCTCAGGAAGGCTGGGACTTTGCTCCCAGCTGGCCATCACGTTACACAGTCAGATGGGAGCTAATTACTTCAGTGGAGTTACAGCACTAAAATGGGTTACACGCTACCTCTCCCTCAGGACAGCCAAAGCGGTTATACTTTTTATACATGCAGGCAAAACCAGGGAGTTTGCAAGGTGTTGAAAGAAGAGATTCATAGATATTTGTGTCAGCCAAACAATCACCTTTTTATAGTGAAGCTACAAAAGCGGATTTCAGTGATAAAGGTCAGAAAAGCAGAGCTATGGCTTCTCTAAGCAACCTTAGCATAAATACGAGGGACACTCATTTGACTTTACCAGCATTCCTACTCCCTTCTCGAAGCTTGAGTGGTCCGACAACCACATTCACTTTTTCCTCGGCGGAACTTGTCTCTCTCTTGGACCTGCTGGTGCAGCCCCGGTAGCAGCGGGAGGAGTAGTCCCCGAGCCTGCACACCACCAGCTCACACTGCAGGTAGACCAACGTGTGGCGGCTGATGAACTCGAAGGCATTAAATTTGAACCGAGCAAAGTGGCCGTAGGGGGAGTAGTATGTGGCATAGGAAGAATCTCTAACACATCTAGAAAGAAACAGAAAAGAGAATTAGTCTGCATGGGCACGCCCACGTACATTCCTGCAAAAATGCAATAAATTAAAACAAAATTCTATCAGTGCCAGGGAGTAAGAACACAATGGGATACAAATGCAACTTTTATAGCATAGTATAGACTTTTAAGATATGGACTTCTTTAATATGCTAGAACATTGGCAACTCTTTATTTTTTTCCAAGAGAAGAGAGTAGTGAAGAGGGAAGGACAGACTCTTGCTAATGTCTGTGCTATAACAAGGAATAAAAATAATTATTCTAATGCTTGACCTGTTTTTACTAAAATATTTAACACCTAAGATGATAGATTCCTGCTGCCAGTTTTCATTAGCTCATTCATCTACTTCACTCCCACTAATTTGAATTTTGCATATCGGATAAAGTTAAAGTAAGTGAAATGAAAGGTTTGAATGACATATCTTATTTCCAGGCTCATACCGTAAAATATAAAAAAATCAAAGACCACTTTTAACATTCTGTTGATAATGAGATCTAAACCAATTCAGATTGGCTCTATTCTTTTAAACAAATGCAGAAAGGGTATTACAGGTATGCTTCTAATGACTTGGGAAAGCTCTTACCCATTCCTGATTATGTCATAGGTCAGAGTGTTAAAATCCCGAGGATCAGGTGATGCCACACATGTGTCCACAAAGATGGTCAGGTTTTGGTCAGAGTTGTGAAGAGAAGCTTGAACGTACACATTTTGGTTCAAGTCAATGTAGTATGGAGAGTCATGCACTTGCCGCAAGAATGATGAGGAATTGTAAAAACCGATGTGCATGTCGTATCTTCCAAACTGATTTTCAATCACGTCCACAGTGTCCTCAGCAACGTACATTATTTGTGTCCATGTGTTTTGTAGCATTTTGCAACTAATATGTAAGTGAAGATTCTTTTTCCTCTTGATTATGTGCCCAGAAGAGGTAACTTTGATCATGTTGGAGTAGTTGATTGTATCATTGTTCTCCTATTTAACACAGAATTTAAAACGAGGAATCGCATTTTTGTCATGTTGCATGCTCTAAGCTTTGATAGAGTAATACACAATTTAAAAATGCAGATTCCTCTTAAACTCTTTAAACCAAGAAGCTCTATGTTGATCTTTTCTGCTCACATATTGCTGAAGTATATAATTGAACACAAATAAGTTAAGAAAAACTCTTTGTTAAATCCAAGGCAGACCCAACTCATCTGTACAAACACCAGTTGTGGAGTACACACTCATCCCAAACCTGCAGGGAATTTACCAGACTGCATCTACTTTAAATCATGCAAAGTTCATATAACTTCCTCCCATGCTTTACTCCCTACAACCTAATTTCTCTTAAGCATGAGGGTTCCCTAAGGCATGGAAAGCTAACACACTAAAAACCTCTGTGTCTCGTTGGTTCCTTTCTTAGCCCTGTGGACCACAATGGCCCTTTCAGGACTCTTTTCAAAGTGGGTCCTGCAATTCAGTGTGTACAAGGGCGACCGTACCTCTCGGATCGTCCCACAGCCGTTGTAGGGAATGTTGAGTATGACCTCGTGTGACGTGACTGTTGGTTGACAGCGATTGTCGTTCAAGGTGACCATCTGCGCTGAGTAGCCTTGAGACTGGAGATAGTCCCTGCTAACCACCGCTCGCATGTAGTCTGGCAAGCACAGAAGGGCTGGTAGAAGATACAGTATATTAGTGACTTCAGGAATTTGTTAATGATTAAAGGCTGTAATTCAGCCAAATGTTGTTTCTTTGTTAATTTAGAAGGCAGGCAGTTCACACACCAACCCAGCATATCTCGTATGCATCATTTCATTTCCCTAACATCTTTAAATACACACAAATATTTATTTTGCAAACAAAAACAGTAAACAGGCTTGTCTGTTGAGAAACACCAACCAGGAACTTACTAGTGTTGTGATCTGCTGGAATGGAGGAGTAGTGAGCCTGAAACCCTCTGAAGGTGTATCTAGAATCACTATGAAAGCGAACGGTCATCATGTTTGAAGAGGATGTGTACGTGGGAAAGGAACCAGAACAAAGTCTCCCAAGAAGCGGGGAAGAGTGTGGAGGCCCATCATAGACTTCAACGTAGTCATAGTGACATCTGCCGCTTTGCATCCTGGTGAACAAACATCAGCACCTTGTGAAATGATGAGGGGACTGGAACACCTCTCTTATGGAGAAAGGCTGTGGGATTTGGGTCTCTCCGGTCTGGAAAAAAGACAGCTGAGGGGCGATCTTATCAATGCTTATAAATACTTGAAGGGTGGGTGTCAGGAGGATGGGGCCAGGCTCTTTTCAGTGGTGCCCAGGGACAGGACAAGAGGGCACGGGCACAAACTTGAGCACAGGAAGTTCCACCTAAACATGAGGAGGAACTTCTTTCCCTTGAGGGTGGCAGAGCCCTGGCCCAGGCTGCCCAGGGAGGTGGTGGAGTCTCCGTCTCTGGAGACATCCCAAACCCGCCTGGAGGCGTTCCTGTGCCCCCTGCTCTGGGTGACCCTGCTCTGGCAGGGGGTTGGACTGGGGGATCTCCAGAGGGCCCTTCCAACCCTATCATTCTGTGATTCTGTGAAATGCTTTTCAGAAACTTTAATTTAACCGCTTAACGTGTGATAAAATCTTTCAGCACTTAAAGTTTTCAGAACAGAGGTTTTATTTGTTTTGTATGTAGCTGTAGCAGAAAATTGTGAGCAGAAAATAGTACAGTAATCCCTCTGGATTTTGTTCTAATCTTCCAACTGCTGGATGTTATTGAAAGTATCTTTAAAATTGGGAATGTTGCCTGTTTCAAATAAGGTTTCAAACTTCTCAAATAAGTTTGGGCTTTGCTGTTTGCCCAGGGAATCAATGTTGTACTTACGCAATATCTCTAAATGTGAGCATAACACGGAAATTGTTCTCTACTTGTATTTCCCACATGCAGTCAGCGTTGTTTGGATAACTTCTAGGGTAGAAGGGGCTCTGCAGCATCCCAGAGGAATTTGAGATTGATCCACCACAAAAATAAGGTGCTGCAGAAAAAAAAATGGAAGAGAATTTACTTACAGTAAGTTACTTATTGTAATTTACTTACAGGACTCTATGAAATTGTACTTGTGCTGTAGGTGTCTCCTCTGCAGCTGCTGAAAAGCAGGTCTCCCGCTGGCTGCAGGTGATTCTCTGTATGACTCAAATCAAAATAAATATTTGGTTTTGCTTTAGCTTTACTTTTATGTTGCACTTGGGATTCCCTGTCACATCCATGGTGTCAGACCACCCTCTTCAGGCTGGGCTGATAACGCCTGGACGCTTTCTGCTCTGTCTCTCCTTCCTGCAGTTGAGATCTGACGTGGGAGGTGTCCTGAGAGTACCTTCCTGAACAGACAGCATCCCCTGGTTACTCTGATGCTTCTCTTTATTCCCCTAAGGACTATGCAGGATAAATAAGTTGCAAGTCTTCTAGGAAATGTTAATATTATGGTCTCAGACTAAAATAGCACTCTGGGCTGCTGGGCCAAATCTTAAATATGTCTCGTTTCTCCTATAAACATAGTTGCAAAAAGCTTTCATGTTCCTGCCATCATGAACGACATGTTCTTATGTTAAACACACAGATAATCCCAAAAGTTTCCCTATAGGCCTCGAGCACAAGTTCTGAACGTAATTCCCACAAGATGTGAGACGTAAAGGCAACAAGCCCCCCATTTTATGTTCTTGCACAGGGACACCCCTCCCCTCCCAGTGCAGCGCACTCCTCCCTGCTTCAAGATTTTGGAGTTCTTGGGCTATTCCAAGCTTGGGAGCATCAGCAGTACCCTGACACTGCCCCTTTCCCTGGTCAGACTGAATCGGCTCTCAGGGCCCCCACTTTCATACCATTTGCTACTCTGAATGGTCATGCCCTTAGTCAAAAATCTTCTTTCTAAGACAAAACTAGCAGGCTGAAGACTGTAAGACCTCTAGTAAGCACAAGAACCAAAAATGACCCATTGCACGCAGCTTCTCTGTTAAATGACCTGTGACTCTGAATGCAAAAGGAGAAAATTTTGAAAAAAAAAATCAAACCAAACCAACCAAAAAAAAAAAAACCCCACAGGGAAAATCTGTAAGTTTTCCTCCAGTCATGGTTTTTTCCCCTGTAGTAGCTGAAAAAGAGATATAATTTTTAAAACAACAAAAAGGTACCTATTTGTACAATGGTTTCACTATAACATTCTGGGAAGCAAAAATGTATTTCTGATAAATGAGCACATGCAGTGGCTGATTTCTGAAAGGGGTCTTTTTAAAGAGGTTTATCTTTGGTCTTGCTGTTGTTCAATGGAAACTTGAATTTATGGAAAGAGATTGGAAAAGATGTGAGAGAATTGGTTAGAAAGTCCAAAAAAAAGTTTATAAGATGTTAGGAAAAATAAAAGGTAAACATTAATTGAGAGAGAATAATAAAAATGCAAAAACCCCTTAATCTTTGCTGTAAAAAAAGGTGAAAACAATATGAAACAGTGAGTTATAAACCAGTACAGTTTTGAAAAAGAAGCCACATTTTTTTAAGGAAACTCTAAAAGAAGACAAATCAAGTTATACCATCAGGGAAGTGGATAAAGACAAAGATGGAAAATGAAAAAAAATCAGGAGAAAATATGATTTATGGGTGCTGTACAGAAATCATAACCATAAGGAAACTCACACACGCAAAAAATTAATGCCAGTAAAATTACACTGTGCATGCAGCCCTGGCATAGTTTGATGTCATTGCCCTTTAGGTCTTCAGTTCTGAACAAAGTACAGTTACCACCCTGCCAATACTGATGTATGCAGTTAAAAGTTAAGAGATTTTGACAATACTTCCTTAGCCTTGACCCAGCCGAAGAGCCTGGCGAGAAGGTGGTTTGCCCACAGCCCAACCAGCGTAACTGCAAAATAAGCGTCACTGAGATGCAAGGGAATATCACAGCCTGTCTAAGAATTATCATGCAAGTTTAAAGTAATATTGCCATAGAAACAAAAATCAAATTTAAAAAAAGCCCAAAAAGGGAGACAGCCCACAAATTAAAAAAGTGAGAAGAGAAAGGGAAGAGCATTACCTGATGGAGGTGTCGGGGTGGTCTGAGCAGCTGTGGGTGTGGAGGAAGAAGAGCCACAAGTGAGACGTGTTGCTCAGGTGAAAGGTGCTGGGGCAGAGACATGTCCCCACCTTGGGGCAGAGGGTACCACGATGGGGATGGTGGCGAGGGGATGGGGACTTGGGGGACCATGAGCTCCACGGGAGAGCTGGTGGCCTCTGCTGCCCACACACCTGCACAGATGACGCTGGCATCCTCCATGTGCCTGCAGTTGTGTACGCCCCAGCCGTTGTGCCTGCACATCTGGAGGGAGGGCTCGTCCCCGCGGCACTGCACGTCATCCAGGAAGATGCTCCCGGAGCCGAGGCCGAAGTGCGCGTTGCCTGGGGCGGCCATGGGCTGGCCACAGCCCAGCTGCCGACACACCACCCGGGCATCACTCAGGTCCCACTGGTCGTCGCACACCGTCCCCCAGCTGTTGCTGTCGTACATCTCCACGCGGCCCTCACAGCCGTTGCTCCCACCGGAGAGCCGCAGGTTGGCACCTGGGGGACGGCACATGGCACCAGGTTAGAGTATCTCCAGCCCCAGCACCATGTGGTCCCCAGATGTGCCCCTAGAGCAGGGAGCCTGCATGGTTGCTGCAAGGCCAGGGATGGGTCTGAATCACCTGTTGAATACGACCAGTCTGTGGTGGGCTCCAGAGCTATGGGTGTAAGTAAGAATTTAGTGTCAATGGAAAGGCTCTGAACTCAGTCACTGCATGTCGTGCCCTCCAAAGTAGCCTGTCTTCAAGGAGCCCCTGCTGTATGGCACTTCACATCATATGGAGGTCATCCATTCGACTGAAACAACCATTGTGACTTCTCTATTTCACACAACCACCTGCTCCCTAGGCAGGAACCACATGCCCCTGGAGGTCTAACTTGCGTTACAAAACACTTGATGCAGCAGCTTTCTCTTTTCCGGTCATGTCCCAAATCCCAGAGCACATCTAAGAAACAGCAGGAACTGGAGGGGCGAAGGAAAATTGATCGCCTGTCATAATCCCCGCAGTTGCAGTGAGAGGAAATCCCTCTCTGAAGAGTTTCCTTCACCATCAGTGGCTACAGGGGCCTCAAGCCTCAGCCTCCTCCATGCTCTTCTCCATGCTCTACTTGCACCATCACTGTGGACTTGGGTGCCACAAATGGCCTAACTGGAGTGGGTCAGGGATGGGAGACTCCCTCCAGTGCAGTCAGGTCTGGGAAGGGAGATCAGGGGCACTAAGGAGAACAGTGACAGTGGACAGGGTTACCTGGTGCGTCCCCCTCTGCTGTGGTAGCCGTTGTCCCTGTGGTGGCTGTCTCTGCGAGGGTGGTCATCGCTGCTATGGAAGTTATTGGCACTGTGGCGGTCATCTCCACTGGGTGGGATGTCTCCACTGGGGAGGTCGTTGGCACTGTGGTGGTGATCTCCGCTGGGGAGGATGTTTCTGCTGAGGAGGTTGCTAGTGCTGTGGTTGTTGTCTCTGCTAAAGAAGTTGTCTCCACGATGAGGGCTGTTGCTGTGGTGGTCGTCTCTGGTAGAGAGGTCATTGGTGCTGTGGTGGTTGTCTCCGCTGTGGAGGTTGTCTCCAGTGTTGAGGCCGTGTAGCCTGTAGTGGTGTTTCCTGTGAATATGGAACATCACCCACATGAGGACTGTGCCTGTGCAACGGATATGTCTGTGTGCTAGCTACAAGCCCAGTTCCTCAAGGATGAAGCAAACTCAAGACAAATTGCTATGATGGCGTACTCCATGTTGACTGGAGAGAATGGAGATGGGTAACAGCCAATTGAAAATTTTTCTTGAAAGTGGTATTTTCAGATGGTGACAGCAGGAAAGGTACAGATATGGGATCTGCTCCCAGCACAGGACACCACAGCCCAGGCACAGCCAGAGTCTGTCCTCTACAGGCTCCTGCCATGGCGCCGGGAGCTGTAGGGATGCTGGCAGCAGCAGGGCTTGTACCTGTCACCATCGCGGACGCCCTTCTGCAGAGGCTCAGGTCATCCCCAGGAGCAGCCTGGGCAGTGGTCTTTGGGTAGTGATCGGTGCAAAGCCAGCAGTGGATGAGACCATCATGACTCACCTGCTGAATACGGCCAGTCTGTCGTAGGCACTGGAGCTACGAATGGAAGCAAGAAATAAATGACATTTTAAAAGACACTGGATACAGCACGCATATTGTAATAGAGACATCGGAGCACGTTTTGTTGTCTCCTAAGTGCAAAGCACTGGTGCAGCTAGCATTTTCTGCTAGCAAGAATTCAGGTCTCTAGGCTTTTCCTCTTTGAGGAAAAGTGGAAAACTGCAATATATATAAAACACCCGAACAACCTGTTGTCATCAGCCATGTCTCAGTTCGTAACAATCTGTTGTTGGTACAGGAGAAAATAACATACAAGTGAACTAACTTTTCTTAAAAAATAAGGAGAAAGTAAAGTCAGAAAAGAGCAAGGTGACAGAGTACTCAAAATGGATGGATATTTGTAAAGGAAAAGAATATTAATGGACCTAAACTTGAAGGAAGATGTGATTAATACAGAAACAATGAAAAGTGTGTTTGCACTGTGACTGTGAAATTATTATTGCCCATAATGAATGCTTTCAGGCTTGTGATAACAAGATGAGTTTTACCTAAACCCCTCTCCTCCCTGGTGACATCAGACATTGCTTTGCCTCTAATTTCAACTTGTTTGCTTATTCTCTTTCTCTCTGCTGGGTGATTAGATGGAATAAAAGTTCTGCATATTGCAATGCCTATCTGATCCTTAGGTTTTTTAATTGCTTTGCATGGGGTGAGCAATCACAGTTTGCATGCTACCCTAGTGAGACAAACAGGAGGCTATACTGGTTCTGCAGGGTCATCAGAGTGAAAAGACGGACTCTGCTTTCTGAGAATGGGCCTTTTTAGAGGGAGTGTGCCCTTCCACACATGAAAAATTATTCATAATAAAGCAGAAAGAAAGATTAGACATATATCTAATACACCTGGCATAACTTTCCAACACGTATCTTGAATGACATGCTGTCTCAGAAGGAGAATGTCTGCGTGCACCCATGCCAACACGTCTATTGAGTGCAATTTATAGCAAAAGTGTTTAGAAAAGAAAAACATGACAGCACCTGAACAGACGACACCAGCATCTTCATAGTGGGCACAGTTGTGTATCCTCCACCCAGGGTGATTACAGTGCGACAAGGAGACCTCATCTCCCCTGCAATTCACGTTGTCCAGCAGGATATCGCCCGAGCCTTGCCCAAAGTAAGCACTTCCTGGAGCTGCAATGGCCTGGCCACATCCCAGCTCCCTGCACACAACCTGGGCATCGGAAAGGTCCCAGTAATCATCACAAACAGTCCCCCACTGGCCATTGTAATAGAGCTCAACGCGGCCTTCACATCTGTGCCTTCCATTCAGCAGCCGGAGATGGGTCGCTGTGGGAGAGAGAGAATTGAGCACAAACACAGTCAGACAGATAAGCTGGAAGCGACCTTAAGAAGCCATCTATTCTGCTCTCTTGGCCCATCATTCCTGGTAGGTGCTTGGTGTTGTGGTTTCCGTTGGGGTAGAGCTAATTCTTTCATTAGCAGCTGGTATAGTGCCATGTTTTGGATTTGGGATGAGAAATACTTTTGATAGTGCTCTGGTGTTTTCAGTTGTTGCTAAGCTCTCAAGGACTTTTCTGCTCCGCGCACCACCCCGCCGGCGAGCAGGCTGGGAGGGCACAGGCAGCTGGGAGCTGACACAGCCGGGACGGCTGACTTCAGCTGACCAAAGGTCTATTCCATGCCACATGGCATCATGCTCAGTACATAAAGGTGGGGGAAGAATAAGGAGGGGGGGATGTTCCAAGTGTCTTCCCAAGTGACGTGTGATGGAGCCCTGCTCTCCTGGAGGCGGTTGAACCTGCCTGCCAATGGGAAGTAGTGAATTAATTCCTTGTTTTGCTTTGCTCATATGCGTGGCTTTTGCTCTACTTATTAAACTGTCTTTATCTCAACCCATGAGTGTTTTCTCACTTTTACTCTCTCCCCCATCCAAACTGGGGGGGTGAGCAAGTGCTGCGTGGTTCTGGCTGCTGGCTGTGGTTAAACCACACTTGCCTAGCCCAATATTAAAGGCCTGTGAGGGCAGAGGTGATACATACCTTTTTTTCTTCTCCTCTTCCAGATCTCAAAGTCAGCTGCATGTACTTTATGCAAGCTTTCTACAGAAAATTTTAATAGCAGGCTAAGCGCAAACTATTTCAGCGAGAAAGGAAATACTTTAATAATAAAAGAAGCATAATAAGAAAGCAAGGGAGAGAAAATGAATTTCAGTATCTGAATAAAATCTAAGTAAAACTATAAGAAAATATCACTGATTTTTTTTTTCCACTTTGTTACTAGGAGAAAAATGGCATGTTTTAAGAAAATGTTTCATGTTTATGTATTTCTTTTATTCATTGCTGTCAAAATGTTCTATGCTAAAGAACAAGGAGACACTCTGCATTGAATCCTGCTGGAATTTAGGATGTACAGCACAGCTTTCTTGCCCTCAACCTATGTCTTAGCAGAAGCATGTACGTGTAGCACTTCTACGTGGTGTACAAAGCCCCTGGTGACCTGGGTGCAGGGGGAGAAGCAGAGCAGTGGCTCAAGCAGATCACTGAGGCTTCAAGGACACGGCAAGAGGTAGCTTTGACAGCCAAGACTGGCTTTTTCCAAAATCTATGCTCATGGGGCTGCTACAGTGCTGCTATATAAAAATTAGCAGGCAGGTAATTTATATCACATAAATATCACAAGATATTATGCACTACTGAAGGATAACAAGCAGTGACCTACTTTGCTTAAAATGTCAGAATTAGGCCAAATGAATCCTTCAGATTAACTTCAGGATTTTAGAGAAAACAATAGCCATTCTTTATTTCCCTCCCTGCTTTATGCAATTTAATTAGAATATCTCCTCTTCCTCTAAAATTTTTAGGAGAATTTTAAGGACCTAGAGTCCACACATCACATACAAATCCTGTAGCTTTTAAGAGTAATTTTAGTGGAAGAATTCCACTAAGTGTTCAACAGAACGGACAATGCTTTCAATGGGATTATAAGAATTTCAGTAGGAATCCACTGGCCTTATTTCTTATATGCCTGTAAAACGTTATTAGAGTTTGAAATAAAGAAATACTTAATAATCTATGATGTATACCTCTGATAACTGAGTTCATTCAGGTAAAGCCCATATGCTTTGCAGTTTGACATAACTTATTTAGACATTCTGCAGAGAACAGTATGAAAGTCCTGCTTTTAGAGATCCATTTTTGGTGAAGAATTTTGTTAAAGAATTTACCACTAAGTGTAAGCGAGCAAATAAATGTTGTAACTTAAGATTTGCAGTATTTACACTTTGGAAATGAAAACTTGCACACTGCACTCGTTATCCTCTTCATTTCTGCCAAATACGTATTTAGCTTGATATTAAACACTGAATAAGTCATCCATAGCAAAACAAATCTAAGAAGTTAACAGCTCCAGGATTTCTTCACTGCATCTAATCCTTTGTTCTTGGACTAGCAGAACAGTCAAGACAGTGTCCAGACTAAATTTGCCCCCTTTTTTACGCATTTAACTGGCAGTTCAAAGGGAGAAGCTACAAAAGTGCCCCTTGACTTATACTTGATTTGTTTCTTCAAACATCTACTTGGATGTTTTTGAACCATACTCATAGGATTTCCGAGAAGCGGAACAGCAAACCTGGCAGAAAGTCAAAGTGGGATTAGGAAATTAAAGCCGAGCTAAACCAGACTTATTTGCTTTCCTTCAGGGTCTGTCATCACTGTGAAAGCATAACAATCTGCTGGGCATGTAATTAGAGAGGTTACGTCCTGCCTCACACTTTAAAGGTGTCAAAAAGACAAAAGCAGTAACTCTGATGCAAGAGCCAGAGGCAGGGGCTGGGGAATGAAGCCAAAAGCAGAGAGAACTGGCGCAGGAAGAGTTAAGATGGTTTATCACCAGGCAAGCAGAGGACAGGTGAAGAAAACTGGAGGAGGCGAGTGATGGCAATATAAATTATCATAATGATGCTTAAATAACAAGTTAGAAAAATAATCTGCAATTATTCTAGGATATACATAGAATTGTTTGTCTCAAAGTCACCCAAGTCACTTAGGAACTAATCCTATAAGGAAAAAGTCAATGACAAAAATAAAGTTGAACTAAAAGCGTTTCATGCTATTCATTATTTTTAGATGTCCCCCATTTATCCACAGTGCTAGATTATGAAAATTAACTTCTTGTTATATTTCACTAAATTATACATAACATCAAGAAGAATCGTATACTACAAGCAATATTAAAAAACATATGTATGTGTTCGTATACTCTGGAATAAATATACATTCAAAAAATAAATTCTCAAATATTTCTTAGCTCAAATTTCTGTACCTGGCAGTTTCCCTCATTCGTAACATACCCACAGGCACAAGTGTGAAAGATAGAAGGCACTAAGACAAGTACTACCCTGTGGCAGCAAATGAACTCCACTAAATGTTTTCAATCATTCTTATTCACTGTGATGGATAGTTCACAATTTTAGTAGAACAAAACTGTGTTATCTCTTTCACACAATTTCTCTTTTAGTCTCTTGCCCAAACCTATACCAGCATGAATGTGATTTCTATTTGTGGAATAAACAGATTCCAAGCAGTCTTTATAAATTTTTTTATGTGCCCTGGAAGAAGTCTAAGTGCTTTACCTGATTTGGCCTCCAGAACCGCTGGACCTAACAAGAGCAGCCATGTCAAAATCATAGCGGTACCCATCTTATCAAGTGCTGCTGATAGAAAGGACCGCCAGAATATATAGTTTTTTTCTGAAGGGGAGTGGCTCTATGGGTTTCTCTTTCTACAAGAGAACAATAAAACAACCACAGTCCTATGATCTGAAACAAAAATATGTTTGGTTTGTTATTCACGATTTTGTAACTTCCTGCGTTTTGCAGAAAGATAATATCTCAAGAGTAACATTTTCCATTGCCTGGAAGGAAGGATTTCTGCTGCTCTAGGTTTCACAATCATCTTGCTGTTCAAATAAAATGAGTTCCTATCCAAAGATACCTTTCTATTCCGGCTGATGAATCTCAGTACTTTTCTTCTGTGGGGAGATTCCTTGGCAGATCTTGGGAAAGTAGTGGAGTGTCAAAACTTAAATGGGTTTCCGCCAGCAAAGTAATAAAAGAGCTTCATAACTTGGTTCCAGCTACTGAGGAAAGTCTCCCTGGGGAGCCACGAGTTTCTTACAGGTTTGGCATATGCAAATGAAATAAGATAAGACACTGTGGCCCTGTTCAAATATGACTGGGGGAGTCTCTGAACATAACCCACCAGAACTGTGACTGCTGCTGAATGCAACATGAAAGCAACAGAGACACACTTGAGATGGCTGAATCCTATCAAAATTGCTGGCTGTACCACAACATCAATTCTTCTGCCATCAGCAGCAGAGCCAATAAGAAAGTTAAGGTACGAGGTAGCTGCAGCTCAATGTAGGAGCCACTGGAGAGGCAATGTGTTGGAGATGTGAGAGCAGGAGGCTGAGCTACCAGTCCAGGACCTGGGAACAAGCGTTGGAGTGGTGCAAGAGAGATGTGAAATATTGCTTGCTAGTTTTCCGTGCTTGAGAGCCAGAGCCACAAGTGGAAAGGAGCTTGTACCATAGTGTGTAAGTGATAAATTTACCTCAACACATGGGTAGTTTGCTTCAGACAGTTAAGGAGAGAAACGGATCCAAGCCTTGTAAGCAAACCACTATGAGATACCTGGAGAACTCTGCCGTTGAAGTCAACATCTCCAGCCCCAATATGAATCCGTTCCTTTTTGGCACTTTTAAGTTCAAATAAAAACTCTAATAGCCGAGAGACTTAGATTGTGAGAAAGTGTCAAGAGAAGCAGGGTCAGCTGACATTACAAAGGTTGCAACTTACCTTTATTCCAAAATTTCCTTTGATCCTCTGAACCATGAAAGGGGAAAAAAAAAGGTTCAGATTTCTATTAAGAATCTTTCTTAATATATTTCTTGTTTAATTTTGCATGGTGACAATTTCAACTATGTCATTCTTTGAAGGAATGAGTCCAAAGCTCTTCAACTACATGAAATAATGTTTAATTCTCATTCATCACTCTCTTGCCAAAGTGGTTGCCTTCCTGTGTTTTAACTATTTAGGAAGAAAAGGCTGATGACCATCCTAATACTGAAGAGCCAGAATATTGGTTTTCATCTGATTCCTACCTCTACACCCTTGGATGGCATTATCAGGAGTTAAAATCTGTAGCACAATCGTTGCCATATACAAATTTATTGACTCCAGGGCCAGTCTTCAAGGATGAAGACTAAAGTCCAGGCACCCAAGGGAAAAATGACTTCGAAGGTCTTTCCACAAATGCCAGCATCACTGGAATGGAAGAAGGAATTGCAAAACACAAGAGGCCAAAGATAATGCTGGAAGCCTTGAAAGTGAACATTGAGAAGGGTAAATATGTTTCTTCTTTATACAAACAACCATACTCACACATGAATGAGGAAATGTAGGCAACACCTGGTATTCACTATTCATATTCTTCTGGTTTTGACGTCTTGGCAGAAAGCAGAAAAAGTCCAATATATTTGACTGACCAATCAAGCACTGTAACCAGTGAAGCAAGAGTAAGTGATGGACAGCAATTCTTCTCCAAACTCTTGTCATAACTGAAATGGGTGGGGAGGTAGGGGAACACGAAAGTGATTCCCAGATGGTTCAAGTGAAAGAAAATATGTCAAACTGTCCAGGTAAATGAACAACCCTGATTAATTAATCTTCACTGTATTATTCACGAATAAATTCTTTACTAAAACTTCAAAGATTTAGATATTTCTGAAGATCTTGACTATCAGACCATCTCTGTAGACTAGGAATAGATTCCTACTCTGTATACGTTCCAATTAATTTGAATTGATTAATTAATGCAAATACCATACAGCCCATGTTTTCATCCTTCCCATTGGCTAGGTAAGTCTCTTTCAGTAATACGTTTTTGCTCTCTAGGGCTTCTTCTGGCAGCTTAAAGTGTTTCTGAGCACGTTACTCTGTGACAGAAGCTCCACTGAGCTTTGAAAACACTTTCCCTTCTACTGACTATTGTCAGGAGACTTCTGCAGACATACTGGCTTTTGTGAGGTCCAAATGGAAACCATTGAAAGGATATAGAAGATTAGTCAGTTTTCACCTGTGACTATAAGAAAGTATCTAGACTGGAATGAGGGTGTCCACAGGCTTCCGCACAAAGAAATGATGTTTAGAATTCATGCGTTAAGATGCAATGAGGCAGCTTAATCTGTTTTCTCAGGTTCCTTAATGGCCTTTTGGGTTCTGTTGTGTGTGAAATGTGAAGCATGTCATTGCAAATCGATTTGCATTTGTTTAATGGTGAGGATCCGAATGGATCAGAACTGTTGGCCACTGAGAGTTAAATACACTGGATTTACTAGTAGAAGCTTCCCCGAATGTAGTGGGGCAGGAGGTGGGAAGGAAGGTTCTTGGCAGAGACACCATTCACCAGGCATGTGTACTGAAGCATGACCCTTTCCTCATCACCAAATCCAGTTTTCTTGAATCCCCACATGTCTGTAATACTTGTGGATCAAGGAAGGAGGCAGGAAATAAGGAGGATGAGTTTGAGGCACCAATTACTTGAACAGTTTAGTGGTGTTTTCTACAGCAACATTTAATATGGAAACCACTGAACTTAGTTCTTCTACCTTTCATTCTGATTCAAACCTTGGTACACCTCCAGCTGGGAGCCCTGGCACAGAACAGTATGGGGACACTCAGCTCTGAACAGTAGAGGCACGTTGCAGGTTGGAGGCACCAGCCTCCTAGGTCTAGGATCTGTCTGCTTCTCTGATCAAAATAATATTCAGAGACTAGAAGAAGTAGAAAAACTGCCACCAAGCTATGCCCTAAAAAATGGTGGGGTAGTGTAACTGCAGCAGCAGGGCCAGAACAGGAGTGGCGGCAGGAGAGAAAACAGCAGATCTGGGAAGAGCAGAGGGGAAGGTCCTCTTCTAGAGAGGTAGGAAAGGCCAGGTCTGGGAAAGTTTTCACTGTGCTGAGCAGGTTGCTGGATTTCCCCAAGCCTAGACAATCTCTGGTCCACACACAGAGGAGCAGATGAAAGGCAGGTCAGCCTCCTGGGTTGCTCTGCCCCTCAAAGCTGGCTGTAGGCACAGGGGAAGGGAGGACCCTCCTCAAGCCTTGTTCCTCATGTGTGGACAGCAAGACTCGCTTCCACGCTCTGTGGGCAACGCCAATCCCTGCCTCTTTATCAGCGTGGGGAGATGACGAGAGGCCTGCCAGGGGTCACCAGGAAAAGGCAGCTTGCGGGAAGAAATGGTCCAGGCTGTAATGGTGACTCCTGTCAGAGCTGCCCACATCCTCCTCCTCAGGTCAGGATGTCGCCTTGGAGTAGAGCTCACCCTCCCTACACGTCACTACTTTGTCTCTTGCTCACATCATACATAGTACATTACCCTGTTCCCAACGAACTTTCCTCTGTCGTTGCTGGCTAGAAAACGAGAAAGACTAAAGAGAGCGTTTCTCAGTCAAATACCAGTGACCTTTCCACCTGTAGTAAGTAGCTTCTTCCAAACAGATTCTTCCTTTAATATTTTTTGGTTTGCTTTCACATGGGTATAGGAGACAGGTCACACTTCCTTATGGCAACTTACGTACATTTTCTCTCCACCCTCCCATTGCAGGTGTCGAAATGCGTAAGAACATGAGCGGAAATCATCGCTTGGCAAAGTCATTTTGTCAGAAGCCACATTCTCCAAGCTGATAATGCGTTAGCTGGGAGTTCAGACACATAGATGGTGTGTTTGCAAGTACACAATAAGAAGTATTGCTCAAAAAATGCTTTCTTTCCTGCTTTTTTTTTTAATTACATATTTACACAATAGAATCATAGAATCATATTTGTTTATATTAATCCGCTATACAAAATCTTATAAATGGCCTACATTTTCTCAGGGGAAAATGTAATTGTGAAGAACCATACACCCCAAAATAAGGAATGCTGTACAGGAGCAATTCCTTACATGCAGCCCCTGTGCATTTTCATTTATGGCTCATTACTGAGATATCTTTACTGCAAGGAAACATTTTTCTGGGCCTGTTTTCCAGAGTATCTCATGGTGCTACACAGGTGTCCTCTCTGCATATCAGCAATGGCAAAACAGATCAGTTCTTTTTCAAGTCATCTAAGTTGGTCTGCTCAGACAGACACAACCAGGAACTCAACTGAGGTGCTCTGAAATGTCCAGCATTGAAGATGGTAACTGATTTGGATGCTGGGATGGAAAAATCAACCTTTCTTCAGACCTCAGGCATATGTGGACTTGAGGATTTTAAAGCCAGGCTCCTTTTAAGTTCAGTTCATGGTAACACCGGTTTTAACCTCAGTTCAGCATGTTTTTCAAACAAGATCTGGATGGTGGAATAGTCAAGTAAGAGTTACCCTCTACACAGACTGCAAAACCAAATCATGAAGCTGATGACTGGCACCTTCCACCTGCAGCCTTGGGTTGCCTCTCACATTATCTGGTACGGGACAGGTTGTCGCATTTTGCGCTTCAAAAGAAATCCTCCCACAGTGAGAACTGCAGCTACGAGCACCACGATGGTCACCGCCAGAGGAGCGTGGGAGCTGGCAGCAGGCACCAGGCTCTGAGAGTCCCCTTCCATTTGGAAGGCAGAGGCCACTTCTGCGCTCAGAAGAGAAAGAGAGAGGCTTGCATTTGTTCACCCGAGATAGTTAATCTCAAAGGTAATTAGGCAAAGAGAACTGGAATTAAAATGTTGCAGTCTGGATCTGATCAGAAACCAAACTCTTTTATTGCACATTCTTTGACAAGTGATCCTGCAGCCTTGCCAAACAATAAAGATTATGGCAAGAAATTAAAGAGCAACCAAGAATTTGTAATGATTACACTCTGCAACTATATGATACTGTCTCCTGATAGTGGAAACAGCAGTTGTAGGACACCGGGAAACAACATTTCTGAGGAGACCTACAGATTGGTTGCTAATAAATAAGAGACATGCTTTGAAAAATTAATATAAATCCTGCAGGGATACGAGTTACATCTCATCCCTCTTCCCACAGAGCAGGATCAATTGTCATTTTTTATGTGCACAACAAATAATGGATCTAAACTGTGACAGAAAGGAATTAGCTTGTAAACATTACAAAACAACTTTATAAAATTAGATTTTTTAAAAAAAAATAATCCCTGTAAGAATATAGCAGAGTTATGAATAAACCAGCAAAGGCATAGTTCAGAGCTGGATTTCATGTCTGAAGTGACATGCAAACGTACAGTAATGTACAGAGACTCATGTTATTTGACTTATTTAAACTTACCAGCATTCCTGTTCTCAGCGGAAGCGTCCCGAAGCTGGACAGGTCCGATAACCATATTCACTTTTTCGTGGGAAGAACCTGCATCCCTCTTGAACCTACTCATGCAGCCTCGGTAGCAGCGGGAAGAGTAGTCATTCTTCCTGCACACCACCAGCTCACACTGCAGGTAAACTGATGGGTATCGATGAATAAACGAAAAAGCATTAAATGAAAAGCGAGCAACATCGTCGTACGATGAATTGAGAGTAGTGTAGGTTGAATCCTTAATACACCTGGAAAGATAGAAAATTAACAGGTTGCCCATTGTGAATAGAAACATTATTACACAATCTCCCTGCATTATGTTTCAAGCTCAAATATAAAACCAGAAGGTGAAAGTATAAGAGAACTCAAAAGGATTTTTAAAAAAAGTGTATTTTTAGCAAGCAGAGAAAATAAGAGCCAAAAAATAACAAATGGCGGCAGTGATTTCTACCACAATCACATACCCAGCACAAAAATTTTGTGTCTCAACAAAATTGATGTAAACATGAATAACTGAAAAATAAGTAGTGGTTCTGCTGTTTTCTGTGTTTCAGGTACAGGTGAGGACCTGTTTTGCATTTCCAAACAAGGCTCCTGCAGAAAGAGCAAGGGCCCCTTTTGACCCTGGAAGGACAAAGCTAATTCTAATACACATGTTTTTTTGGAAAATAAATGTGCTTTTTAGTCCTTTGATGTTTGTAGATTACTTTGCTTGGGGCATCTCAACACCTGACAGAGATCTCCAGGTGTTTCACAGACCGCGTTGCTTGATGAACTTTCCTGTCAATGAGTTTTACTTCCTAACAATTACTAACCCTTGCAAGTTAGGTAACTCAGATCATTCTTGTACTCAGATCATTCTCGTTTAATTTAATCACCATGCAAAAAGATCACAATAATTACCCCACAATTGTTACCCCAGAATATTTCAAAATTGTCATTGATTATCTTTCTGTCTCCAAAAAATTACATTGTGCTCATTTCCCTAACAAAGACCCCGGGGATTTTAAGTCCTCTCATTCTTAGTTTATTTTATACTGCAGTGATATCCCAACACATCTGATATTATAGGTGGATATTATTGATTTTAGATTCTGCAAATACATTTGCTTTTGACACAGTTCCTTTTCACATGAATAAAAATGAATTGGAAAATGATCAGAAACTATTTGCCTCATCCTCCTGGTAAATGTCCTTCTCACAAAGCTGGACAGTCCTTCTGTGCCCTCCTTAATGGGCATGTATTTTTATAGATAAAATAAAAAGAAAACCCAACACGAGGAGAACCTTCCTAAAATTCATGCAAGGTGTAAAGGGAGGACGTTCACCCATCAGGCAGGAGGCACTGTGTCACTTCATCAGCCTCTCACCGACAGGCTTCCAGCTTAGCAGGAGGTTACTACACCACTAAGGTTACTGATGTCAGCACCCTGCCAGGGGACAAGAGAAATTCAAATCCCACGTAGCACAGAAGGGCAATGAACTAGCATGAGTCTTGCATTCCTGGAATAAAATGGGACACACTGTAATGCTTCTAGCTCCCTGGTTTTGCATTCTTTACAAGAGTCCACAAATTTTCCTTTTCAAATCAAAAGGCAAATTCTGTACAAAATTAAAAAACATGGTTTAGATTTTCAGAATAGCAAGAAAAGGCAAAGGAATTTCTCTCCTTTGTGAACAGACTGTTTTGTATTCTAGTTATGATGCTGCAAAACTCTAATTCCGATGTATGGAAACGTAGAGCCACTGACTTCCCTACGTTTCAAGCATCTATTTCAGAAACAAATTAAGACCTCAGTTTCTACACTGCCTTCCTGAGTGAAATCTCAGTGCCTGACTACAACTTCTGAATGGCATTTCTTTGTCATGTTATATTTTATTCAGGCTTTGGCAAAAAGTCTTTCTTTGAAGTATACTTGTACTGAGAATTGTAACCAATGTACACTGGCCCTAAATTACCTCCTTCATAAACTAAGCTCTTTTAGAACTATTCATACAGATATGTTTTAAGTAATTCTTTAGAAAGTTCTTACCCACTTCTGATCAATTCATAGGTCAGTGCTTTAAAATTGCTGGGATCAGGTGATGCCACACAAGTGTCCACAAACAAGACCAGATTCCTGTCAGAGCTATGAAGAGAAGCTTCAAGGAACAAATCCTGATTCAGGTCAACGTAGTATGGAAAGTCATACACTGGCCACAGGAAAGATGAGGAATTGTAGAACGTCAGGCTCACTTCGTATCTGCCATACTGGGTTTCACTGGCATTAATGATGTCATTGGCAATGTACATTACTTCGACCCAGGTGTTGTGGAGCATTTTGCAGTGGATGTGCAAATGAAAGTCCTTTTGCCTCTTGATGATGTGACCAGAACCAGGCACTTTTATCACATTGGAGTAGGTGATTGTTTCATTGTTGCCCTATTTGACACATTAGATGAGTACAAAATTATCACATGTAGTCATGTTGATGGTGTATACTGTGAACTTCTGCATGTGCCAGATCCTAGTATTAGTCAGAAAGAACACGTCATACTCAAAATGCCCAAACATCCTGGATGTTATTGTTCACTTAACTCTCTCCTATACCTTCTTCTCTAGAACATCACTCTGAAATAGATATAGGGATTATCTGAATCCTGGGAAGGATAAGTACGAATATTTGACAGACCTTAGTGTCTAGAAACACATGCTTCTTTTCTGTGGTTTGGATATCTGTGGGTTACAACCCCCTTTGCAAATCATGACAATTTTACAAATGTATATTAAGTTTCCATGCCCCGACTTGGAGAGCTCTCCAAAATATGTTAACACCAACCTGTCGAAGTGTACCACAGCCATTGTATGGAACGTTGAATGTAATCTCATTTGATGTAATTGTTGGTCTACACTTGGGGTCAGACAAGCTGATGTTCCGCACTGAGTAGCCCAGTGACTGGAGATAGCTTTTGTCTACAACTGCACGCATGTACTCTGGCAAGCACACGAGGGCTAGGGAAGAAAATATGAATTATTAGTGATTTCAGGTACTTGATAATGCTTGCATGTTACAACTTCAACAAATGGAATAGCTACTTCCATTTAAGTCAGAGAATTCATAAGCCAAACGGCTTATTTTAGATTTAGATATGAATAAGCCATAGTCTCTGACAAATTTCAGCTGACCTTCAGTTATTCTCCTCACAAAAATATGTAGTTTACCATAGGCTTTCGCTGAGACCTTGTGCCTGTATCATCACTCACACAAAAATGCCAAGAAATGTGAGTTTTTCCTGAATAATAATCCAAAAGCTATTGTGGAAGGTACAGAGCTAAACGCACACACTGGCTTGCAGAAACACTGTCTGAGTGGGAGGAGACCCTGAAACCATCTTAGTGGTGTTCCACTGAGTCCATGACATGAACAGCAATGATCCCAGGGAGAGTATGGCCTTCGATAAAGAGGGACATCTGATGACAGGAGCCTACTGGCAACACACAACCTCTTGAAAAGCAGCTACAAAGACAACAGAGCCAAATGTGATGGTGGTTGTCTGTTCCTGGGGAGGTTGTGAGTGCCCATTAGATGAACTTTCTCACTGGGACTGCAGGACAGTCCTGGGACAGGTCACCCAGAGAAGCTGTAGCTTTGAAGACTTCATCCTTTGAATGTTTCTAGAGACTCGTCTAGATAAATTCATAATGGACCCGACCCGGTGTTGGCAATAGCTATGTTGTGCGTAGTTGGACTAGATAGCCTCCAAAGGTCCTTTCTAAACAATATTTGTACAATGCTATGAAAATCTGTCCACAAAGGTAGAAAAAAATGTATGAATTATGAAGTGACAAGAAGAAAGATTAATTTAGACTGGCCATCATAGAAAACATCTAAAGGCAATTAATTTGATACTTGAAGGGGTTTTTTAAAATGAAAACATAATTATTGTCTGAAAGTGAGCGGTCAGTAACCAGTTATGAAATTCAAGTGGGAACGTCATCTATGTAGGAGTAGTTAAAAAACTAACAAATATTTATGTAGCATATAAAAACAGAGTACAAAAGCTTCTGAGCAAAGAAGACATTACAAACAGAATGGAAACTTACTGATGTTCTGGTCTGCTGGAAAGGAGTGATACTCAGCATAAAAGCCTCTGCTGGAATATCTGGAGTCACTGTGAAATCTGACAGCCATAAAGTTTGAGGTTGATGTGTACGTGAGATCAGAACTAGAACAAATTCTTCCAAGCAGAGGAGAAGTATTGGGTGGCCCATCATAGATCTCAATATAGTCATTCTGGCATCCACCTTGCAACCTGAGGAAGAAACATGAATATATAGTGAAAAGCATTTGGTGAACTTTGGTTTTTAAGTGTTGAACAAGTAATAAACTAAGACACTTCACTCACACAATTCCCAGTAATATTAATAGTTCATTTATAAGCATGGGAAATGTATTCGAGAACTATGATTGTAGATGACATTTGGGATCCATTGATTGCCCAAGCAGGAAGTGGTTTACTTACTGAATACTTTCAAACGTGAGCATAATGCGTAAATTATTCATTACTTGTATTTGCCACAAACAATCTGCATTATCTGGATAATTTGAGGGATAAAAAGGACTCTGAAGTGCTCCGGAGGAATTGAAAAGTAGGTCACCACAAATATATTTCCTAGCTGAAAAAAAAAAAAGTAAGAAAATTAGATATGGACGTGATTCATCTAGATTTACTTATGATCAAATGAAAATACACTTTATGTATCCAAGCCATAGCAACAGGAGGTTAAATCTCCAGAGAAACTGAACAGTTGTGCCCTTCTCACTCAGGCTACAAGTGTGATGATCTCTTCAGAGAACTCTGACTCTGACTTGCTATTTTGCATTTGGTATGTTTAAGACACACATAGGTATGACAGAAAGAAAAAGGTACTGGCCTGAATAACATAAAAAGTAGAGAAGAAAGAAGAGATTTCCCACAAAAATCAACACAATCTGAAATCCACCCCCAGCAACAAAATCAGACAGACATAGGAGACCAGCATGTAGGATTTAAACAGTTAGTACCAATAACCTTTTTTTCCAAAAGTATTACAGTGTGCAAATCATACAACTCCAAGCTATAAACTAGTAACTAATACACCTCCAAAGTAACGCATCGGACAGATAATAAAAGCAGACACACCTGGAGCAGTCAATGGTGGCATCTCGGTTGTTGCATCTGTTAGGGGAGGAAGTGAAAGAAGCAAGTGAGGACCTTGTGGATGAAGGAGCATGGTCTGGTTTTCTCCCAGGTCTGGGGTTGTTGGTGCCACCCTGTCACAAGGGCAATGGAGACCTGAAGGGTCTCAGCAGGATGGTCTTCCATGGTGGAAGCAATGAAAAACACAATCTTTGACAACATCCCCAACATATTTGCAGCCAAGAGGGGCTGCTTTTTGAGGACGTCCCCATATTTAGGAAGGAAAAGCAATGGTACCTGAGCACACAACACCAGCATCCTCACTGTGACTACAGTCATGGACACCCCAGCCACGGTGGCTGCACTGGAAGAGGGAGGACTCACTCCCTGTGCATTGCACATTATCCAGGTAGATATTGCCAGTGCCCTGTCCAAAGTAGGCGCTTGTTGGTGCAGAAATAGCAGAGCCACATCCCAGCTGCCTGCACACGACCTCGGCATCGCTCAGGTCCCAGTAGTCATCGCAGACAGTGCCCTGGCCACCGTAGTAGTAAATCTGTACGCGCCCCTCACACCGGTTCCTGCCATTCACCAGGCTCAGGGAGGCACCTTGGAAAGGAGAAGACAGGGAAAACCCTCTAGCATGCAGACATACTCTCTCGCCGGTGCATTGGCAATTCTCTGTGACTTTGAGGCCACCAGGACTGTCACCTTCTGCTTGATTAGGCTGTGCGTTTCCCTGGCTCTGCTCTCCCATGGAGAAGAGCAAACCCCACCCTGTGAACCACTAATGGGTACTGCCAAAAGTAATGGCCAGAAAAAACATGACACAAAGAGACCCACCTGGAGGAACAGATTCTGTGAAGGTGTTTGGAGTTGGGCCTGTGGCATCTGTTGGGGAAGAAAAGAAAGAAACAAGTGAGGACCTTGTGGATGAAGGAGCACGGCCAGGTTTTCACCATAGGTCTGGGGTTGTTGGTGCCACCCTGTCACAAGGGCAATGGAGAGCTGAAGGGTTTCAGCAGGATGGTCTTCCATGGTGGAAGCAATGAAAAACACAATCTTTGACAACATCTCCAACATATTTGCAGCCAAGAGGGGCCGCTTTTTGAGGACGTCCCCATATTTAGGAAGGAAAAGCAATGGTACCTGAGCACACAACACCAGCATCCTCACTGTGACTACAGTCATGGACACCCCAGCCACGGTGGCTGCACTGGAAGAGGGAGGACTCACTCCCTGTGCATTGCACATTATCCAGGTAGATATTGCCAGTGCCTTGTCCAAAGTAGGCGCTTGTTGGTGCAGAAATAGCAGAGCCACATCTCAGCTGCCTGCACACGACCTCGGCATCGCTCAGGTCCCAGTAGTCATCGCAGACAGTGCCCTGGCCACCGTTGTAGTAAATCTGTACGCGCCCCTCACACCGGTTCCTGCCATTCACCAGGCTCAGGGAGGCACCTTGGAAAGGAGAAGACAGGGAAAACCCTCTAGCATGCAGACATACTCTCTCGCTGGTGCATTGGCAATTCTCTGTGACTTTGAGGCCACCAGGACTGTCACCTTCTGCTTGATTAGGCTGTGCGTTTCCCTGGCTCTGCTCTCCCATGGAGAAGAGCAAACCCCACCCTGTGAACCACTAATGGGTACTGCCAAAAGTAATGGCCAGAAAAAACATGACAAAAAGAGACCCACCTGGAGGAGCGGATTCCATGAAGACGTTTGGAATCGTGTTTGTGCCATCTGTTGGAGAGGAAGAGAAAGAAACAAGTGAGGACCTTGTGGATGAAGGAGCACAGTCAGGTTTTCTCCCAGCTCTGGAGATGTTGGTGTCACCCTGTCACAAGAGCAATGAAGCACTTAGGGGTCTCAGCACGGTGGTCTTCCATGGTGGGAGCAGTGAAAAACAGAATTCTAAACAAGTCTCCAAAATATTTTCTCTTTAGGCAAACAAGCGCTAATTTCTTGGTTTCATGGAGATGTTGTAGATATCCCACCCCTGGAAACATTCAAGGTCTGGTTGGACGGGGCTCTGAGCCATCTTCCAGTTGAAAATATCTCTATTTTTTGCAGAGGAGTTGGACTAGATGATCTTTAAACGTTGCTTCCAATGCAAACCATTCCATGATTCTACGATTCTATGATTCTTCTTGTAAATGGCTGCTTTTTAGTGAGACACTAAATTCGAGAAAGCAAGTGATGAACAAATTCCGATGAATTACGCTTTACCTAGATAGATGCACCTTTTGGGGTGCAGTGCAATCCACCCTGGGGCTTTGTTCTCTCCAGATTTGCATGCCACATGCCTGGTAGCCCCAAGGGCATGACTGGCAGATTGATGCCCTGCTCTGGGGCAAGTGTTTCACAGCACCATGCTTCTACCTGTCCCACCTGCCACCAGGCATCTTCAGACTCCCAAGCTGGCATATTAACTAGTACAACCCAAAAGTAATGCATAGGCAGAAAACATGAAAAATGCAGACATATATGAAGACGTTGGCACCGTGCCACTTTCAGTCGTGACAGTTGTAACTGTTAAGGTAAGAATAAAAAGAAGCAAGTAGGGAACCTTTTATCTCAATTTAAAAAAAAAAAAAAAATAAATTCTTTAAAGATTTTAAGTCGTTTACCTGAAGGGGCACCCAGGAGTGTTGCATTTAAGAGGAACAACCACAGCAAGTTCTTGGTGGTACCCATCTTGTCAAGAGATGCCAACAAAGCAGAGCATCAGAATTTATACTCCACACCTCTAAAAGGGTGAGGCTCCCAAGGTCAGGCTGGTCCATGTTATGTATGATCTCTTATGCAATCTTTTTATGACTACCTGATCTTTACAGAACGGCTACATATGAAAGGTAAAGTTTCAATTTCCTGGATATTTTGTGCTACTGTCCTTACTATAAATTATCTTAACTGTATGTGCAGGCCCAGCATTACCTTTGGAACCAGACTGGTGAATTGACGTGTTTCATTGCCCTTACCATCCCGATTTCATCTATTTATTGCTTGTAGCTAATGACTTAGTTAAGCAGACTGTAATGCATTGCAAGGTGAGGCAGCAAATTCCTGGCATGCTTTCTGATAAAACCTTCAGCAGAAAGCCCTGGTCTCATAAGTGTTTATACTTCTGATGGTTACTACTTTAAATTACGGGCTGATTTTTCTGCTGCTTGTACACAAACAGCACATCATAAATGGGATTATGTCAGGTATCAAAAGTAAATTAACACCAGCTCTTTGTAACACACTTAAGTGAACTTCATCTGGCGGCCTCTGTTGAGCTTCTTCTGGTTTATCAATATTTTCCCTCAATCTACTGCTATGCTCCTTAGCTGAATTTGCCAGCAAGACTTCCATCAATCCTTTGAAACACAAAGTTTATAAAAAGGGAATGTGGTGGTGCCACGCCTCCTCCTTTTGGCCACTCGGTGCTTGGTGTAATTCCCCATCCCTGGGCCAGATACCAGCCCAGAGGATGTCAGGCATGAACTGCTAAAGGTAAAAGACCAGAGCACTGAGGCACTCCCTTAATGTGCCTGGCTCCTGCTTCCCCTATCGCTTGGGACTATGACTCCCTCACAGCCTAGTACATCTGTACCTGGATCATGACCCAGAGGGAGGAGATACTAGAACTTGCAGACCTAGAAACTTCTGGACTTGCACAGCTGTTAGAAAGTACCAGAAAGTCCCATCATCCGAGTCGGGCCGGAGTGGATAAATACTTGATGAAAGTCAATTATCTCAGACTCTATATATAGCAGTTCAAGCAAGACCCTTTGAGCTCTCCTTGATGGCAGAGACCAGCATCTCCCAAGTCAGGACACCGCTCAGGCAAACACCTTGAGGGTTAAAAGGCCAAGGCGAGTCACCCCCATCTCGAGTCTCAGTTATCACCCGCTGAGGAACAACAGCCGATGCAGTGTGAGTGTTTACTCCAAACTCGAAGAGGGAAATAGTAACTATATATATATATAACTGTATAACTGGCCTGTCTCTCATCCATCTCCCTATATAGACATTAGCTCTTACGCGTGTGGGTGTTCTTATACTTTACTGGATCCAAATGCTTGTCCATGTACAGGTAAAAGGGGCACCCATCAGCTCATTGGAGTCTCCCTTGAGAAGGGAACTTTGGTAATAGTTGTTATAAACTTGAGTGTGGGTGTATGACCCCTCAAGTGGTGAGTGCTTGTATGTTTGTGCTTACATGTATCGATTTGGGATACCTTATAGTAAGTTAGTATGAATCTTGCCATTTTCAAATCTGTAATTAAGTCACTGTTCAATTATTTTATTAAATCGTCTTGTAAATCCTTAAATCGGTTAATGATTATGTGCTGCTAAAACTTAACCTCTTGATCTATCTCAAATCATTAATAAATTTTGAATTGCTACTAAATCATAACCATGTCAGATACTTCCTTCTGTGACATACAAAGAAGTATGGGTTGAAGTAAACCCAAAAGTCCTATTGAAATGGTTTCCTCAGTCAGTCTAAGTGAAGACTTAATGGAGTTACAGTTTGTTTAGGGCACAACAGCCCACAATCCTATCCTGCTAATCTGCTCACTGGAGTCATTATATTGCACTTTTACTGTTTCTCCTCACCTGATGAAGAGATATACAGACCAGCTAGTAAGGCCAATTGTTGGTCTAATGCTCTACTCATTACACTTCATCCAGGCTATACCTATCTGTTCATTTTGGCTATGATACAAACAGCAACCAAACCACAATGGTTGACATAACTCATGATTCCTACTGGTGTATTCCAACCTTCCTGCTGCAGAAGAAACACAGCTTGGGTCGAGGGAGTCCTCTTTCTGCAAAGGTTCACCGCGCTAGAATAGAATAGAGACAGAAGGCCAGAGTCCAGAGACTGAAGAATCAGAAGCTGTCAAAGCAGTTGCTGAGAGGAGCAAACAAACTGGTGGACAATGGTAAATACAACTGATTGTATTCATATGTTAATAAAGAAATGTAAGCCTGAACATTGCTATTCACAGTTCTACTGTTCCCGACTTCCTGACAAAAGCAAAAACAATACTGTGTGTTCAGTGGAGCTATCACACGCTGTGATTGTGAAGCAGCTATGGGATCATAATCCTGCCTCTATATTCTTAGAAAAATAACACCTTTGAACAGACCAAGGGGCCCAGGCAGCTGGAAAACAGTTTTGCAGAAAAGGACCTGGGTGTCCCAGTGAATGAACTGGCCATGAGCCAGCACTGTGCCTTTGAAGCAAAGATGGGCAATGGCATCCTAGTGCTGTGTTCAGAGGAGTGTTGCCAGCAGGTCAAGGGACGTGATACTCACCCTCTACTCAGCACTGGTGAGAGACATCTGGGGTCCATATTCCAGTTCTGGGCTCCCCAGTACAAGGGAGACACGGACATACTGGAGCAAGTCTAGCAAAGGGCCACGAAGGTGATTAGGGAACTGGAGCATCTCTCATATGAGGAGAGGCCCAGAGAACAGGAGGCTCAGTGTGTACAAATACCTGATGGGATGGAGTAAAGACAGACCCAGGCTCTTCTCAGCAGTGCCTGGTGGCAGGATGAGAAGCAATGGGCATGACCTGAAGTACAGTAAATTCCATTTAAATATAAGGAAAAATATTTGCACTGTGAGGGTGGTCAAGCGGTGGGATAGGCTGCCCAGTGAGGTTATAGATTCCTCCATTTTTTGAGATATTCAAACCCGACTGGACACAGTCCTGAGCAACCTGCTTTCTCTGACCCTGCTTTGAGCAAGTGGATGGAGTAGATGATCTCCAGATCATCCAGCCTTAGCTGGTCCATGACACCGTGAATAGGAAATCTATGAATGACATCAAGGAGATTCAAGAACAGTGGAGGACAAAGTGTGTTGTGATTAAATTTATGCACAACAATGAAATCTGATAGCACGGTTCTTTAACACAAACTTGGCTGTCAGAGTTCTTGTCAGTCCTCACCAATTCCAGCTTCCTGGTGCATTTCTGATATTTCCAGTAAATGTTCTTTAACTTATATGAGGACCTATGTCATCAGGTTTGCTATCAGGCACCTTTGATTTGCAGCTGCTAAAATGCCAGTGTCCTCTGTACAAAATACGCCTTAGATTACCTCTCCTTTCTATTGCACGTACTAACATCAGAGCAGCAGGAAGTTTACTGCAAAAATAAAATACTGTAAAAAACTATAAATAAGCTGATGCATGAGGCTGCATTCCTGATAGCGTATCAGCAATCTGTTGCTGTTCTCACATAAGCAGAAAATGGCTCTTGACCACATATCACTGAGACAGAATACATGGATCGAATTTGCATTGCATAATACAAAAGATGTCAGGCACACAAAACCTAAAGAAATTTGTCTAAGAAAATCAGCCTCAGTTAATTTACAATATCTTCTATCAGAGGTCAGCTGTTTGCTGAACAAGTTATACTAAATCATATTGTTATACTTGGATTAAAGAAAAAAAATATTGTCTTTTCTATGCAATTTCAATAAAAATCAGGTCCGGATTGAATTTTTCAAACAGTTTTCATTTTTAGCAACACTTAAGAGTTCTAAAAGACTATAGGAAGCTCTGCCATCAGTCTCGATCAATCATATTCTTTCAGTTTGAGAAAGAAAAAACTAAAAGATTTTATTTAGTATGACACTCTGGGTTCTAGAGCCACGGACTGGTTTCCTGCCATGTGCTTCTTGCAGGAGGGAGCTTGAACACAAGAGTCTTCACATTGATCCTTTGTATCGCCCAGGAATGCACTGCAGGACTCAAGTTCTTACATGTGGGGAACTTCGACCTGGGGAACTACAAGCTGATCAATCTCACCTTTGTGCCGGGCAAGATCATGGAGCAGATCCTCCTGGAAACTCTGCTAAGGCACATGGAAAATAAGGAAGTGATTGGTGACAGCCAACATGGCTTCACTAAGGGCAAAATTTGCCTGACAAATTTGGTGGCCTTCTATAATGGCGTTATAGCATTGGTGTATAAGGGAAGAGCAACTGATGCCATCTACCTGGACTTGTGCAAAGCACTTGACACTGTCCCACATGACAACCTTGGCTCTAAATTGGAGAGACATGGATTTGACAGATGGGCCTCTCGGTGGATAAGGAACTGTCTGGATGGCTTCACTCAAAGAGTTGCAGTCAACAGCTCAATGTCCAAAGGGAGACCAGTGACAAGTGGTGTTCTTCAGGGGTTGGTACTGGGTTTTTTGGCTTACAGGCACTTTTTATACTCATCTATTCAAACCATCCTTAGATCTTTGAAATGTTTTTAGTTGAGTGATCTTCAGTCTTCAAGTAATGTCTGTTTGCTTTCTAAGCTTTGCTGAGATAAAATATGTCAGATGTAGGGGCGCCTGAGGTAGCTGGCTACTGAAAGAGGTGTGAAGCAAGAAGACAACATGCCTCCATAATTCCAACTCTCTTCAGTGTTACCATCTGTTCCCCTTCAGTCCCTGACCTTGCCTCCAAACCGCAAGGACAAGCAGGAAGGAAATGATGCTGCCAGTGGCCAAAGGGAATTGTTCAAGGAAAGTAATCGCTTCGTGTGCAAAAATACCTAGATGCATGAAAAGCCATATGTGTTCAAAACAGAGAGGGTCCACCAGATGTGGTGTGCTGCAGTTGTATGTTATGTAATTCATGTATAAACCCAAGGAAAGTAAATAGGGAAGTAATGCGCATTTCTTTCTGTGTGAAAGATTATTTCAATATAAGACACAGAAAAGAAGCCAGTCATTTGGCAGTTTCATGGTGATTACTTCTCAGAACTAATCCACTTACAGTGTGTTGCACAAATTTACAGCTAATTTACAGCTAATACAAACCAGTAAACAACAAAGTCCTCATACAGAAAGCTAAAAGTGACCTGCGTATACCATTTTGTCTAAATGCTTTTAACCATTCCAGCTCCTTTCAAGAATGTGTTTGCATGTCTGGTTTTATCTAGTCTCCTTATTTTTCCCTTTATTCTCACATTTTGACAAAAATAACGTACTTCTGAAGCCTTTTAATGACTCTGTGGCAACAAGCCCTACCATCCATGTAGACAGAGTTGTATGAGAAAATTGCACAAACACACCAAACGAACTATATTATCATGGATAATGGAAAATTCCATAGAGAAATTTTCCCCCTGCTCTAAAGCCCAGCCAAAACACAAGCTCCTTGACAACACTTCTCTTCCTACAGACTCCATGCAATTAACATTTTTTGTAAGTGTCGACCAAAATGTGCTATTCAGGAAGTTGTTTATAGTTACTGCTTGTCAATACACAAATCCCTCCTTATGTTTATGTCCCTGAAGCAGCAATAATACTGCCTGCTGTGAAATTGTTAATGATTTACAGTCTTATCCTAACAGGATAATGACTGTTTAACTTTCCGCAGCTTGATTCTGAATACCATCTTTTCAAAACTGGATTTCTCACCAAAAATCATCCGTCTCTTCCAAAGGAAAGCTTGGACATTTCTTGACCGGTAATACAACTATGGAGGGTTAGGAAGACCACTTGCATGGGTCATGCGCTGTCGTTCACGCTGCAGAGAAGATATTTACACCTGGCATTCTGCTGAGAAGGTGACTGGTATGGCACATAGGAAGTTTTACAGATCTAGAAATAAATTTTAAAAAAATTAGGATTTATAAACATGTTCCATAATAAATCACTTCTATTGAACTTGCTCCGTGAGGAAGAATCTGCTATGTCTAAATCTATTACAAGAAATAGATCTGAAACTAAAAGCTAAAGTAACCCAAAGCACAAGTTCAGCTCAGGATCCTTTAAGTTTCAATCATCAGTGAAAAGAAATACTGTATCTAGTTACATAGTTCTCAGTAAAAAAGCTAGATACTTTCAGATCTTTTATTAGTGCAAGGAAGAAATGCAATGCAAATTTCCAAGAAGTGTTACGAAATATGAGAAATGCAACATCAGTATAACTCTACTCTAAAAGACAAATCAAGGGCATGTGCCCAAAATAGTACATTTGTCTAAATATTTGGGCTTCTTTCCTGGGCCATTTTGATTTAGGAATATGTACTTTTAGTAGGTAAAATCTGAACCAAAGAAAAAATTTTCAATTAAAAAAAAAATTCTTCATATCTCTATTTTAATACAGATCCAACATGAGTGAGTTTTCTGAGATGCATATTTTACTTTTCCTGGATCACAAATGTAGGAAGCTAGCACGCAAAGTGCAGTATGTGCTGAGGTTTTTTTTTCTTTTTTTTTTTTTCTACCTAAGTGAGCAAATCATTTCTGCCAGTGGGCTTTTTATAATATGATGGGTGCCCTGCATGTGATAATCTGTGCACACTGTTTACTAAATGGGTGGGCAATGACAAATATAAATACACCTCACTTGCTCCTCTCCCTACTGCCCATTAAGTTGTGGCTGCCCCATCCCTGGAGGGGTTCAAGGCCAGACTGGACGGGGCTTGGAGCAGCCTGGGCTGGTGGGAGGTGCCCCTGCCCAGGGCAGGGGGTTGGAACCGGATGATCTTTAAGGTCCCTTCCAACCCAAACCATTCTATGATTACTAGGCATTCTATAACAATTTGTAGACAGGAAAAAGAAGTTAGTGAATTTTGCCACACTAGATGAAGTCCATTTCACACATACATTGCTGTATTAGAGATTGCACTATGTATCGACATTTAAGCAGGAGCCAAGATAGGTTGTTAGAATCAAACATTAGAATGACCAATAAAATTTTGCAACTGTTTAACTAAGCTATGTGCATAACTTTTCTGAAATGAATAGTCTCCCAAATTCTTCAGAAATTATTGAGGTAGTTAAATGTTTGCCTTAATCTCTGCAGGATCAGGCCTCCAATATACTTCTCAAAATCCATTATGAAGGTATTTTCTGAAATGCTTACTACTCCGCTGATGCCCTCAGTTTAGAAATTTCACAACCTGGGTACACACGGAGGCCAACATACCTCAACCTCCACACTGGAAAACTCCCAACGGTCAAACCAGACTGTACTACACCTCTCTCCAGGGCCTGACACAGCTGGGACATGACCCCTCCAACACCTAGCAGTAGGTTTTGTTCTTTAGCATGAAGACAAAACACAGGAATGCTCTTGGGTAGTCTCAGCAAGTGAGGAGGTCTCCAGGCTTTGCATAAATAACAGCTAAGTGTTAGCACAAAGAAGAGAGCCTACAAGTTGGCTGTAGCATAGCACATGGCCAGGCGCTGGCCACATTATCTGACTGCCCAAGTGCTCACAGCCTGCTGAAAAGGCTAGGCAAGGCTCAGCTGCCTAACCCAGCCGTATACTTGCAAAAGTATCCTTGTCAGATATAGAGGAATCATATATTGGTCTATTGCCTAAAAAAGGCGGAAGAAAAAAAAGGAGAAAGGTGATGGAGATATCTTAAAGTGAGGGGATACAAAATATCTTCTTATGGCTTTCACTGACATTGAGGTTTATTAGACAGATTGTAAGCTCAACAAATACAGCCCAAGAACAGTGTGAATCCATAGAAGTGTTTAAAATACTCTAAAAAGATTCTGCATTGTGTTTGCAAGTTTTCTGTTATAAGAATCTCATACATCTCTTCCCCTGTATGACCTATATTTTATTCCCGAGGATTTTACTGTGCTGCAATTGCCTGTCTTTGACATTCACGTGAATACAACAACACAATGAGTCTACTCTGTCTTGTCATAAGGATGCATGAGTCATCCCTTAAAAAAGAATAAGACAATAGCCATTGACTTATTCCATTGTGCCCTTTGTAGCTGCCCCTCTTCAGTGTAGGAAGATTGGTCTAGTTTTGAACCAAGAACCTGAGCTAACAATAGTAATAATTCAGGCTTTTACTGGACTGAGAAAAAGCCTTGAAAGAGAAATAAAAACTAACATAAGTCTTTTAAAATGAGAATTAGCACAGCACTTAAGGAAAAAGCTATTATAAAAAAAGAAAATGGAAGAGTAGATGTTAGTTATTAACAATCATTATTTGTACTTACTAAGAGCACTTCAATGACTACACCCTTTGACCTAAAATTTGAGATTTGATATAAAGATGGAAGAGCGTCCATGTACATAACCAAGTAATGGTGGAGAAAACTTCAGACCTTAGTACAAATGTGACAGTGTAAATATGGCTATAGGGATACTCATATATTTTCTATATTTTTTCACCAGTATTTAATAGAGGAGGGAAACTAGAGAGAAATTTGGGGGTTTGCTGCAATTAGGTAGGTTGTAGTTTCATGATAAAAGAAATTTATTATAGCTCTAAAGCTAGTTAAAGCTAGTATTATAGCTCTATAGCTAGTCCACATACTTTGGTCTTAAACATTAGGTACTTCAGAATCATTAAACTTTCACCCAGTTCAGCCCTCAATCTATGTTACCTTTTAGCCCTTCTCTTCTTCAGAAACCTTCCACAATAAAAAAATTTCTCCCGGCTGCATGCAAATACATTATCACAGTGGTAACGTGACAAGTCAAAAGGCATTGAAGTCTGATCTAGGTTTTATTCCCTTGGGAAGTTTTGAAAACGGTCCAAACCAAACAGACAGTAACAGTAGCTATGTTTGCCCGTTCACAGCTCCAATTACACCCGAGAAGATTGTTTTTGCTTTCTCCAGTATCCTAAGCTTTTAAATGTTGCAATAAAGGTACCAAAGGTTTGTTGACTTGGGTGGAGAGCAGCCATTGAAGTTCGTTTCCACCTGCCTTGGCCACAGTCCAGGGACAGCCTTGACCACACACGATCCAGCGCTAAGGGTGAAAATGCACTTTCCAGAGACATCAAAGCAAAGCTGCCCTGCAATGAGGGCCCCGATAAGGTGTGGCTCCGTGGCCAACAGCATCGTGCTTGGCCTCTGCGGTCACCAGAGGCACAGCATGAGAGCAGCCTGACCCAGGCAGGCAGCCACAGGCAGGGGACAGGGAAGTGCAGCATTTCTTCAAGGCACCAACTTCCTCAAAGATTTTTCCAGAAGTTGCCTCCTGATGGCCAGGCAGACGAAGATCTCCTGGTATCTCAGTCCAGCATCTACCGTTCCCAGTACTGATTGCTGTTTGGGAAAACAGGAGAAGACTTGCAGTCGGATGATGGCCATGATGAGGTTTGGCTTCTGGAAGCTGCAGTCAGATTGTCAAGACTGATGCTGTGTCAGTTTATGCTGTGTCAGTTCTTCTCAGAGCTCAGTGGTGACCAGATGTTGTGTGCAACAGTTACCTGGCTGGGCAAATTGTGCCGGGTCACCTCTGCAACCCCCATGGTACTGACCCAGGAGAGCTGGGCCATGCCCTGAGGAGGAGTCAGAGCTATGGTATTACCCAAAAAAGTTATACTGACTTCATTTGATTTTATATGTTGATAAAGAAAAAAAAACCAAAAAACCCTCAAAAACTAGACATGGGACTTTTAAGTCATTTTCCAGAATTCCTTCTGGCTGACATTGAAGTGCTAGATTAGGCTGTAGCAGTAATTACACTGTCGTGGTAATAGTATTATAAAGTTTTGTACGAGTTTTACAGAGATGCCTAGCTTGGGCAGTAAGTCATAGACACAAGCTGTTATGCAAGGCTGATCTCAGAGCAGATCTGGACCACAAATTAGATCTTCCTCGATTTTTCCATAACCCAAGTATGTGATGTACCTGTGTTCTTGGAGAAGAGCCCCACATATGGCCAACAGGTTGCTTGGAAAATTTTCTTTGTCATAGATGATGCTCTTCAAAGCAGCAAAACTTTGAGATCAAATGCAGAGACCCTTTCAGGAATCAAGACAGTAATATCACACTAGAAACATCGTCTTCCTGATTTTGCCATTAAATAATTTGTATTGGAAATCAGCCATAATGGAAAATAGCTGAAATAGCTTGTTTTCTCAGCAAGAAGGACCTCCCTAAAGAACTAGTCACAAAATACTCAGACCTTATGTATGAGGATCCATATGACACTGGAAGAATAACTTTTCTCTTTGTCATGCATGATTGTACGGGTAACTTTGGCTGCATAAAGCCTTCTCCATTTGAAACATTTCATTATGCCATACAATTTTTATGCAAAATTTAATCTTCATTTTATAAAATCAGCATTGATAGACAACAGGACCTAAAAGCTGGCTTAGGAGCGTACAACTTTCAAATATTTTGCCTGCTAGCACTGACTGCAGTGGAAACGGAAAACATTGCAGGGCAGTTTCAAGAGGGCTGGCCTTGCCTGAAGGGTAGATTGAAATACTTCCATTGCATCCCACTGAGATTTATTGAAGTACCTTTCAGAGGTACACAGATGGGCTCCGTTATTGGTTATCACGCAGCACACCCCATGGGATGTACTCCCAACTGCCCTGTGGAAAGGAAGGACTCTTGATCTTGATTTACTTCTGAGGAAGTGGGAAACAAACTCGTGTTTGCTGTGGAGCAAGAACTGGCCATCTGGGTTCTCCACAACCTAGGCTGTATTTTTTTCAATACCAGAGTCAAGATATCCACCTTGAGGGGAGGAAGCTGATGATTCAGCTACTGTGTTAAGATTTGAGACCCTAATATTGCAGGTGGCAACTAATTTGAGGCTATTGAGGTTATTAGGTCGTAAACTTTCCCTGGTCTTCTGGCTTCCTTCAGTGCTGGGCTGTTATGTCAAGCCCACCACTTCTCACAAGGTCAGCCATCACCACAGAAAACATTTCATGCTTAGATTTTAATCTTGAGTTGTCAATGAAATTGCTCCATGCAAGAAAATTACTCAGTCCATCAACTTACTCAACCAATGTGATCAGCTGCACGTGTTTACCAAGGCTTACCTGACCTGGTATGGAATCGGGTTCTTCACTTTATGTTTCAAAAGAAACCCAACAAGAGTGAAAAACAACTGCCAGGGTCCCAACAGCAATAATAAATGGTGTGTGAGAAATATCAGCTGGAGCAAAAGCTGAATTAATTTCTCGTGGATAACAAAAGGGTCCAACTATAGGAAGGATGAGAGGACCTGGTTACATTTGATCCCTCACCTTGTTATTTCCAAAATATTAAAAAGGATTAAAAATGGCATTCTAGATCAGGTTTAAAGATCAATCACTTTCTTGCACTCTGATACATCCAGGGTACTCTAGATACACATCAAGCAAAGCTTATATTAGTAGAGCTTGCTTATAGAACTGAAACTGACATTTAAACATTTCAGTGTTACCATTAAGAAATAAAAAATAAAATTTACGATTGCAAATTTGTCTGGGAAGCTTTCTAGTTGGCTTTTCAGACATGGCAGCTACAAGTCGCAGGCAGTTTGGGAGCAGGTGACTTCCACAGAGCTGCCTGTGCCCCGTCCTGTCAGACTCCCCGCAGAGTGGCTGAATTAGCATTTTTATGATGTGCAAAGACAACGGATGTGAAGTGGGATTAATAGGCAAGAGTCAATTAAGCACATGCCAAACGTTTATTGTGCTGCTGCTGGTAATCCAGCAGCAGCAGAGTTTCGTTCAGAATTATGTTGGCATTTACAGATGCTACCTGCTAAAGGAGACAAAGTTTTCTTCAAAATGGCATGCATTCATGTTTCTCACATGCATTCAAGGTTTCTCAGTGCCACCTTCCCGAAGCTGGATTGGGCCAGCAACAACGGTCACCCTTTCTTGGCCAGAGCTTGCCTCTCTCTTGGACCTAGTAATACAGCCTTGGTAGCATCTGGAAGAATAGTCGTAGGTCCTGCACACCACTAGTTCACATTGCAGGTAAACCGATGGACTGTAATGAATAAACTGGAAGGCATTGAATTTAAACCGGACCACGTGACTGTAGGGTGAATAATACGTATAATAGGTGGAATCTCGAACACATCTACAAAAAAACAAAAAAAACCCTCTCATGAATACACACTGGAATCAGTCATTTACACACAATACAACACATAACACGAAAAGTGATTTTTAACCATGATGAAAATGGTTTAGACACCGGCAATTAGGTAGGAAAGGCAAGATGCCCTTCTTTGGCAGCATTGAGCCATGTTACCACCCCTCAGCCTGTCCTGTCTAGATACCTAGTGGTTTTATGTTTTTCTGAAGGTGAATTATCCTTACCTGAGGCATGTCATTGTTACATCTCTGATAATAAGAATCCACGGTGAACTGGCTATAGCCATTTAGTCTCTTTGTCATGTTTAAGCTGGGGAGTGTGCGTGTGTTACATTTTGAGTCAATCCATCCCTCCTCCCCCAACAAACCTAAATGCCCATGTCCATGAATTAGTTAGAAGCTGACATTCGTGTATGCTGTGCTCACAGTATTCTGTTAAAAAATAATTTAAAAACAAGGCCAAAAAAAAAAAAAAGAGATACAGGCATTCAAAGGCAGTTCAATCTTTAAGGACGTCACATGAGCTTACCCATTCCTGATTATATCATAGGTCACTGTTGTAAAATTGTGGGGAGTGGGAGATGCCACACATGTGTCCACAAATAACACCAGGTTTGAATCAGAGCTGTGCAGGTAAGCTTCAAGAAACAAATTCTGGTTGATATCAACGTAGTATGGCGAGTCATACACCGGCCTTGAGAAGTACTCAGAATGATAAAATGTAAGGTTGACATCGTATCTGCCATACTGAGTTTCGTTGACTTCAAAATTGTCCTCTGCAACATACATTATTTCTGCCCATGTGTTCTGGAGCATTTTGCAGTGGATATTCAGGTGAAGATTTCTAGTTCTTGTGATTACAGTACCAGAAGAGGATCCTCTAATAAGGTTGGAATAGGTTATTGTATTATTGTTTCCCTGTTTGGCATATAAAATAAAATGCAAAATTAATTAATATAGTCAGGTTTCCTATTATACATTCTAAACTTTGCTACATTCTTACAGCAATGTGCACAGTAAATGCATTATTTCCCAGAAAGTCTACTGTGGAGAAGTATGAACCTAGTAATTTCCGTTCTCAAGATAAGACTCTGTAATCTACATGTAATGTTCAGCAACTACAATGTGGACCTGAGAAAACTACTCACACTACATGTAGACATAAGTAATTAAATACAACCTGTACAATTCTGTGAACATCAAATGCCCGAAGAATCTGGTCCAGCACAGTATTTAAGCTTAAATCTGACCTAAAACACGATTGGTCATATTTAGTAAAGGCTTTGGGACTTTTTTAACAATGACACTCAACTTGAGACCTTGAAAATGTGAAGTATTTGCTTCCTACCATACTTAATTCTTTGGAAGATCAATAACAGGCTGTAAGTGAATACTCTGGCAGCAGATGCAGGAAATATGACTGTTAATAAACCTTATCCCTCAGGAGAGGGAGAGGTAGCCCATCATCACCAGGACACTTCCACTCTCTGCACACACAAGCATAGGTTTCAATTTGGGCTGGTTTTCAGAATTAATTCTTTGGTTTGAAGTTTTACACACTCAAAATATTTGCACATTCTGTTGAAACCTTTTAAGTCATACCTCTCGCACTGTGCCGCAGCCAGTGTATGGTATGTTGAATATAACATACTCCGATGTAATATTGGGTTTGCAGTAGGGGTCATTCAAGGAGAGTCTCCAAGGAGAGTAGCCTAGTGACTGAAGATAGTATCTGCTCACAACTGCTCGCATGTAGTCCGGCAAACATGACAGCTCTAGCAGATGGCAAAGAAAATATGTTACAAGCTCATTGAAGTGACTGAACAAGGTTATACTTAAATAAACAATATTTTTTGCAGAAGCAGGTGAAGTTGCAGAAGGAGTTCTGAATCCAAACCGTATACTTGCATCTCTATGAAATACTACAGATCTGATTAAAAATAACATAAAATGAGTGATTCATTGAAGTGGTAGAACAAAATTAACAACCACTGAATTAGGAAATAATTGAGAAGCAGGTTTCTGCTTTAAACATGAACTTACTAGTGCTCTGATCTGCTGAAGTAGAATAATACTCAGCCTGAAACCCTCTGTATGTGTATCGAGAGTTACTGTAAAATCGGACAGTCAGCAGGTTTGAAGAAGATCTGTATGTGCGACCATAACCAGAACAAAATTTCCCAAGCAAAGGAGAGGTATAGAGTGGCCCATCATAGACTTCCACATAGTCAGACAGGCATCTGCCACCTTCCATCCTGGGGAGCAAACATGAATATTTAGTTAAATGCTTCTTTTTCCTTTTTTCTTTTTTTTTTTTTCTCTGCATTAAATTTATTATTATTTATTTTTAACTCTAATTAACTGTTCACAGCAAAAGAGTACATTTTAGTGATACGACTATCAAATCTTTGGAACACAAATTACAGCTTCCAATTTCTGTCTCATTATATGACGGCCAAATTGTTGACTCCATAAACAAAAATTAATAAATTTTTCATCTGAGATGTACTAAAAGCTGTGCAAGACATTCTTCTAATCAAGTTTAGTAATTCCAAGGTGTCAATCTCATACACCATCTTCCCATATAATAAATTTTTACTTACTGAACATCTCTAAATGTGAGTGTGACAAGAAAGTTGTTCTTTACTTCTATTTCCCAAACACAGTTGGCGTTGTTTGGATAATTTCTGGGGTAAAACGGACTCTGTAATGTCCCAGATGGAGAGGAAAGCAAGCCTCCACAAGAATAATCTTCTGCAGAAGAAAATATGAGAAGAAAAATATACATATACACCATTTAAGGTCGCTTTTGGAATATGTCTATGTAGAATTTCTAAGTCTAAAATTTAGAGGCAGTGACTTCTACCGGCTTCAGTGGTCTTTCTGTTAGGTTCATGTATCATCTGAATGCAGATTAGGAGATGCTAAACACACAGAACAGCTTTTATAATGCTGATCTTCACTGTCTGCACTAGCAGGATAGAGCATTTGTCATAGAACTGCACAGTCATTGGGGCTGGACCTCTGGAGGTCAGCTGTTCCTTGGAAAACTCACAGCTGAGCCTGGTTTGCCCCTATTACAATTGCTAATGACCTAAGGGAAGGAAAAAAAGGATCAAAATTATTTTGTTTACGAATAAGAATGCTGACAAATATCCAACTCATGAAGCTTTTGTGTTAGAGTCAAAAAATTGTATAAGATTATATGTAGATCAGTTGCAGCCTATTCATAGAATCATAGAATCGGTGAGGTTGGAAGGGACCTTCAAGATCATCAAGTCCAACCATTAACCTGCCCTGACAAAAACCACTTCTAAACCATGTCCCTCAGCACCTCATCTACCCTTAGATTCCTGTATTCAAATAACATGGGGATCAAGTCTAAGGATTAAAATAGAGTCATGCATTTCTAGGATAGTTTTCAGTACAAGCTCAAATGACTCTGAGAAAAGAGAAACATGTAAATGGACACCATCTTTGAATTATATTCCAAATTAGAAAAACACACATTTACTTATCTTAACTTAAAGAAAGAACAAGATGTCTGCATAAAAAGATATACTGAGGACTAACAGGTTTTCAATTTTTATCAATTTCTGGCAAAAACACAAAAAAAGCATTCTCTCACTAGCTGACCTATATTTTAATATGTAAATAAATAAACATTTAAAATATGCACTATCCTCAAATGATGAACTTTTAACAACTGAAATAGGAATCGGAGGAACAATGATACTGAAGAACTGGGCCAAAACAAAGCTTCCTACACACTTGTGAAATTACTGCTCAAGTACAAGGAAGCAAGTGACTACACTAGATGTGAAATTAATTGGGGGGCCCATATCAGATGCTCCATATAGGATCTACTTGAAGATCAGGAATAACTTCTTCATAGGGAAGGTGACTG
>VXBO01013653.1:0-31421 GCA_013400135.1 Rhinoptilus africanus
TATTTTTTTTTCTTTTTTTCCTTGTAATAAGCTTGTTTTGGTTGCAAAGGTTAGGAATGTTCCCTTTCATGGTGACTTCGCTTTTGTTTGGATTATGAACTTCTGCAACATGTAACTCAAAAGAGATACAGTTTCCAAGAGTAAAAAGAGATTGATGAATTGTAGTGATATTTATTTATGAAGCAAAGTGCATTCCAAACATTTTTCCCATGACAAAAATGTTCTATTTGCATAAATAGGCTATGCATACACAGCATATACATACACATATATACACAGAATAATCTTGACTAGATCTTTGAGGATGTAAATTTCTCCCATGACCTAATTTCTATGTGTTCAAAAATTCTATTACAGCATGAAATTTCAAAGACATTGAGAGTTACAGTTAACAACATACATCTAAATGTGGACATTGCAGGCAACAAGGGATGTTATTTCTGATAAGAAGATACAAGTAATTATAAAATAGGAAACAGTCAATCAAGACTCACTGAGCTCTTTCCTATACTGATACAATATACAAAATACATTGTGTTCTTCTATTACTAAATACTTATTTTGGAAGTAAGAGATGGGAGTCAATCTAATTTAATATTTTTTGTTTAATCTTCTTTTTCATCACTATTTTTTATCATTTTATGTTTTATTTTTTTTTAAATATAATGACCTGATTTTATTAAATTTAGAAAGAACATGGGACTGTTGAAAACATGACTTCAGGTTGTAAAAATGGTACCCAATCCTTGACACTTACCATCTTTTCCATCCAGCTAGAAAAGCTTTCTAAAAAAACCTCCTGATTAAGTGGAAAATGAAGATAGATCAACACAGTAGGGATAAGGTACACTGTGTCTTTGACTTAAATTCTGTAATCTCTTAACACTGAATAGAAGGTCAACTAGGTTAGATATGTAACTCTGATTTTAACAGAGATTGCTGCTTGCTTGAGCAATCTCTTTTATTTTCAACTACAGATTGAGAATTTAATGTACTAAGTATGGTATTAGTCCTTGTGTTTTCATGAACTTCAAATATTTTTTTAGCTATAGGTACTGTATATGAATTAGTGATGATGAGGTCTTTCTTTTTTTCATTAATACAAAATCATGATTACAGTGTGAACACACAACTCAAACTAGATTTGCTAAGCATACCTTGTTAGAAAACAATGATTTAGTGCAGAAGAGCAGTAAGGGGGAAAAAAAGACCTATATTATAGCAATTGAAATAATGATTTCAGCCAATATTTTTTTTTTTAAGAGCAAGAGGTTAGCAATTTTATTGTACTTGTCTTATAACCAGACTCACTGTTCTTTGTTTATCTGAAAATGTGCAAACTCCTAAAGTGCATGTGGAATTTTTTCCTGTAATTTTAGTAAGATCATTATTTCTATTTCAGGAACAACATACTCCGCTAGTATGACCATTATACTCAACATTTATGGGTCTGAAATGCTTCCAGTAAAGACAGCATCATGACCATTATCTGCTCCTCAGCAACCTAGAATTATAATACAGTTTCCTCCTTTTCCTTTGTCATCGTGCCTGCGTACCAGGATGGATCTCTAAAATATGCTTCATTTATGTGCTTAGACAAATGACACAGTGTGAATATGGCTTATAAGTATCATAAACGTGCTGGTTATGGTTGTCTTGTTAAAGATAAGGATTTTTACGGACATAGGGGACAATTACTTCTATGACACACAAAGACTACAGAATGTCTCCAGTAAGAGTTTTCATCCTAATTTTTTGTTTGTAGAAGTAACTTTCATAATAAGTTTAATCATTTATGGGTTAAAGTATAATTTTACATATGGCCCTCAAGACACGGGTAACGTTTTTCTTTTCAAAATTGATAAAAATCCCTTCCTGAAAGAAAAATGTGCTCTCTATATACTTTTCATGTAGTAATAACCATTGAATTTTATATTTTTTTCACATTTGTAATGTTTGAATATGATTAAAAACTCCTTTGATAAAAAAATAATCTCTCGACTTACTTCCTTGTCTTACTATATTATTTATCTTGATACTGTTACTATCTATTTTTCCCAGTGTGACAAAAGTCACAGGCCTCTTACATTTAGTTACTCTCTTGTAAAAGGTCATTTTTTCTTAGAATCCCTATTCAGGGAGAGGCTAAACTGTTATGGGAGATGGAAATCTTTGCTATCAGTTACACCCGAGCATGAAACTTGCAAATACTTGGACACTGAGCCGTAAAACTCAAAAGTTGAGGTTTATATATTCATGGAGGAAAAAAAAAATCTCAAAATAAAACACAAACCAGAGCTAGTGCCAGAAACCATACACCGAAGAAAGCCAGCCCTCTCCATCTTTAACTACAGGGTACAAGGCATGAAAGACTACTTCCAAATCCCAGTGAAGCTCATGAGGATGTTTGCATTCAACATCAGTAGGTAGGGTCAGACCATTATTTTTCTAGATCTGGTTAGCCACAAAATATTAGAAACTAGAATGATGGCAGACTTATTTAAGGAAAACTCAGTTGAGGCATTTTTTAATAAGATTCTAATGTTACATTATCACCTTGTCGCTGGCTTTCTCACATTGAAACTCATGTATTTCCAACCATGAATATTAAAAACAGCTGCAGCAGTAGTTCTTCAAATGGCATATGAAGATGTTGGGGTAAATACAGAGCTCCTCCAATGGGGTGTTTCTTGTGGTAATGCTGGGCATAGGACAGGGCTGGAAGGAAGTTCAGGCTGAAATACTGTAGGAAATAGCAAAGGGAAAAACCAAGAAAGTTCTCTTCCTGCTCCTGCCCTTGAGCTTGCCACAACCACCTACCCCAGCTACATTTCCTGATCTGCCCCAGCCACCCCACAGCAACTCAGTTCCCAGTACCTCAGTATACTGGAATAGCCTCTCTGACTTCTCTGTGTGTGCACATATATATACATAAAACACTTGAAAAAAAATGTGTTGCAGAGAAGAGTACAAGAAATGGAGCAGAGTGGCATGTGGAAAAGCATATGGAGAACCAATGACATATGCCAGGACGTATTTGATTGAAAATATCACAAATCCTTGTTTGATATAGCTGACTGGTAACATGGATATTTCAGGGAACTGTATAGTGTCACATTGCAGTATTTTTGCTATACTGTACCTTGAATATGGCAGATTGTTTACACATTTCAAGTTTTTGTTTTTATAGTTCTGGCTAACAATGATATAGTAAAGTAGTAGGAACCTATGAAGAAGTTGAGAATAGGCAGGACACAAAGTATTTTGCCACAGGAATTTTGTATATGACTCTTTCTTATTTTTCTTTTCATATATGTGCAGTCAGCTCTAGTGGTTCAGTTTATATTTTGGCTTCAAATGCCAAGTTTAGCTTGGCTATGCAAGCAAAGATTTTGGTTTACCAGAGTATAATGGTAGCCTTCCCATTAAAGTTACCCATATAAAGACATGTGAATGAAAAGTTTAGAATGTTTTACATAATTTTCCAATATTTCTTTTGGTTGCAAAATGGAAAGCATTAATACTAATGCTCCATTAAAAACAAACCTTCAATGCTTACTGCGTGTAACATAGGAAACAAGAATGTTATATACCTGGCACGATCCAGGTGTTCACATAGTTTTCAGATGCAGTTACCTTCTCTTGCGTCTCTTCTATGAAGATGAATTCATTAATCTCAGGATGAGACATCTGTAGAAGTCTGCTCACTCAGAAAAGAGTGAGGTTTACTGAACAGGGAAACATTAGAAGGTGAACGAAAAAGCAATGTTGTAAAAAGAGTTTATTGCTTCAGAGCAAACCCAAAGTCTGGTTCACTACTGTCTGGATTCTCACACTTGTGCATGATCTGTAACTGCACTACAAAATAAGAAATAAAAATGAACCATACAATCATTCTGTGTAAACTCTACAGACAGTAGAAAGAAATGTAGGATTGAACTCACAGGTTTCATATTCCTCAAAAATGTTGCTGAAAGAAATTGCTGTGCTGTTGAATTAGCAAGCTAAGGATATTTTTCAAGATTATACAAGCATTCTAAGACAAATATTTAACAAAAATTACATTGATTGTAGCTGAACCAAACCACATTTAATTGCTTTCTTGAACAAAAACCTAATGTGATGCAAGTTTTCTTGTACAATAGTATTTCTTCTACTTAATACTAATACTTACATGGAGTTGTGTCAGTTTACATTACCATAGTATCATATAAACATAAATTGAAACAAGGCATAAATATTTGCAGCCGTTTTACTAACAACAAAATAACTTTAGGCAAGTTGTTCTTGCTTGTAACTGTAAAGGACTGGGAGACAGTCTTGCAAACAATCAGAGAGACAGGAACACACAGAATGAAGGAGAGGAACTAGAACCATCTAGCTTTTTTCTTACAGAAGTTCGCAAGTTAGTGCCTGTAGTGGCCTAAAAAGCCAAAACGTCTCTGTGTTCCCTTTTCCTGTTATCTTTGTGGCTGATAACGCATCGGTGCAAAAACAAAAACAAACCAAGGTTTTTGGTCTTTCATGAATCGCACTTTTTTTATTTAATCTTCCATCTGTAGCATGACCTTGTCTTTCTCTAGTTTTCACCTAAAAGCATGTCTCTCCATCTCCATTCCCTATGGATGGTATGAGGCCTTATTTCTGATACCAAATTGTAATAGTGAGCAGATGATAAAGCTTTCCCATCAAGAATGTGGATGTTGTGACTGCATGGAACAATTCATATTAAGCAGTGCCAGCTGGAACTATATTCTGCCAAATAAGGATGAATCATTTTATGTTTCACATGACAAAAAATTTAAAGAGATTATAAACAGAAATACCTTTCTAACCTCATTCCTCTACCCTACACCACTGCTTTCAACTCTAACCCTCAGTGTTAGACAGTAAGGGACCAATAAGGGATATGCAGTGAGGTTTCTTCTGTCTCTCTGTCACCTACCTTATCTAGTATGAGCAGCGATAAGGCAGAAAGCAGTTCAGGCATTGCTCTGTTGTTAGAGTTTATGATACAGAGAGAGGAAATGAGCAAGAGAAGGAGGAAGAAGTAAAATTGAATCCATACCAGAAAAGTAAAGTCAGCTGTGGTTATGCAATAGTGAGCAAAAAAGATATATATCTTTGCAAGCAGAGGAAGGCAAATAAAATATGTTAGCATGGGTAGCTGTGAAGAGGGGAGAAGTAACGGTAAAAGTACTTCATGGTACTATCAGTGAGGCTTTTTCTAGGCAGATTTATGTACAGTGTCTTAAGGAAAAGTTGTATGTTTTGGGGGCAGTGTAGGCATAAAGTCAACAGATATTGCAAGTCTGATAGTAAAGAAGGTGTGTATGAAGGAGCAGGTATGAGATACAGAAGGCAAAAATGTGGCAATAGTAAAAAAGAACAAAGGAAAGGAAGGCAAAGGGAATGAAAACTTAGGGATTCAGAAGAAGTAGAAATTGAATATCATTTGAAAAGTGAATAATTATAAGCATTTTCTTTTGAAAATATTGTGACAATTTTGTTTAAAACAGGTTTGTGTCATTCATGCCATCTTTCAATAGAGGTTTTCAATAAAGTCATCCAAAGACTAAATATTCAAATATTGGATTTGAATCTCAAGCCAATACTCCTTGTTATATCAGAATTAGGTGTATGGTTCATTTAGACATTCATTCATTCTAGGTAAATGATGTATTGGAGAAAACACAATTTAGTTACAAAGATAGAAACAAAAATCTCTTCTATAAAAATGGGGAGACTTTAGCCTAACTTCCCTGCAACTGAAAAAAAATATTCTCAGAGTAGAAGTCAATCTGTTGCTTTATTTATTTGTTATTTATTTTAATCTAATTTTACACTAACAGGTACTGGAAGCTCTCTCCTTTTGCTTTTGATCTATTAAAATCCAATCACTTCTTATATTGCCCAGGCTCTCATCTTGTCAAAAACTGGTTTTGTCTGGGAAAGTCTATTGAAACGTGTCAGAATCCATCAGTCTCTCTTAGATATTCCATATGAGGGTTTAATTTTTAACACCAGATTTATTTATGTGAGTCACATTACAAGCATGCTTAGCAGAATATATCAATTGCTGTATATTACTACTGAATCATAATCATGGTTCTCAGCGCCGGTCTGACTGTCATGGTGTTACACATCCCTCATAGCCAGGAAGGAATACATGCACTGAAGGAAGCTAAAGCCAATTGCTATCTACAGAGTACTTTTTGTTGTTCAGTTCTTATATTCTGTGTTGGGTTAAGCCACACATAAACTGCCTTGTGTTGGTTTGACTGGCTCAGGAAGACATTCACACTCCTTTGATTAAGTCCAGAGAAAAACATTTACATAGTCAGTTGATCCACTCAAATGATACAGCCGTTTGTATAAAACAAAGACCACTCTTTTGTCCCCTTATTATTGAGATAAGTTCATCTTTCTTAGCACCAACTGTGGTAAAGTTAGTCCTAACATTCCTACACAAGTTTCACCAGCACATGGCCCTTGCACATATCCTCTGAGCCTTCTTCTATTGTAGGGTTTTACTGATCAATCTCCATTCTATTTTTGAAAGCCCTGGTTCATTTTTTACATTGAGAAATATTTTTTGTCTTTTTATATCGAAACACGGATTTTAAGTTTGAATGTAACTTACATATTAAAAAACTTAAAGATATAAATCAGTCAAACGTTATTTCATTCTGATCAAATTGAACATTTCACCTGATGTAAAAGAATTTCCCTCTATCATGGCTACTAGACAAAAACCGTCTATTGAGTGCAAGCTATGTTCTGGCCTAGAAAACTTACTCAATTTTATATATTGCTGTGATATAATTGCCTGCAACATTTTTGATTCAATTATCCCAAAACATTTCAAATTCTCTAAAAAAAGCAAAGAAGAATTGGTTTTGCTTCCCTAATATATAACTTGCATATCGGATTGGCTAAAGTCTAAACAGTGCTGGAAATGAGAATGGGCAAAGCACTAACAGTCTTATTTCAGTTAATTAAAACAATCTGAAACCAACATTCCAACAGTAAAGCAATTTTTTAAAATTCCTTTTAAAGCTATTCTACATTTCTTCAATATCCAGGTATACATTTTTGAACACAAGCCTGTATTCCATGCCCTGAAATTTGCATGCTTTGAATGGAAACTTTAATAGGAACGAGACAACATTTTACTATATAATTGAGTATATTTTTCACTCTAGCTGTTTTTAATAATTTATTTTTGTTAACTACTATGATCTAGAGGGCCAGAACTGGTAAACTAAAAAGGCATTAACTCCTGTTTGACAATATTTTAATACAATCCTGACATTTTAAAATCACACTTGTAGTTAGAATGGATAAGAAGAACAAAAAAACCAATCAACTGGAGGTGAAAAAACCATGAGATGTTTGAGTCTGGATCTCTAGGAAAGGAGGAAGGTAAGCCACAGAGTTAGGACTCTTCTTCAGGACAATGGACTGTGGCTTTTTCATGAAGCAGTGAGACAGTCTCCTCTGAGAAGAAACCATGGAAGGAAAGGTTGCACAGGAGAGCAGAATGATTTAAAAAGGATCACAGAATCATAGAATTGTAGGGTTGGAAGGGACCTCTGGATATCATCTAGTCCAACCCCCCTGCCAGAGCAGGGCCACCTTAGAGCAGGTTGCACAGGAACCCGTCCAGGTGGGTTTTGAATGTCTCCAGAAATGTAAACTCCACCACCTCCCTGGGCAGCCTGTTCTAGTGCTCTGCCACCCTCAAGGTAAAGAAGTTCCTCCTCATGTTTAGGGGGAACTTCCTATACTCAAGTTTGTGCCCATTACCCCTTGTCCTATCACTGGGCACCACTGAAAAGAGCCTGGCCCCATCCTCCTGACACCCACCCTTCAAGTATTTGTAAGTGTTGATAAGGTCCCCCCTCAGCTGTCTTTTTTCCAGACTAAAGAGACCTAAATCCCTCAGTCTTTCTTCGTAAGAGAGGTGTTCCAGCCCCCTAATCAGCTTGGTAACCCTTTGTTGCATTCTTTCCAGCAATTCACTGTCTTTCTTGAGCCAGGGAGCCCAGAACTGGACACAGGACTCCAGGTGGGGCCTCACCAAGGCAGAGTAGAGGGGGAGGATGACCTCCCTCGACCTGCTGGCCACACTCTTCTTGANATATCCAGGATATCTGTTGATAACTTAAGGAACTTATCATTTCATTGTGGAGAAAAATAGAGTTATGGGAGAAGGCCTGCTTGGATAAAAAAGTAGGTCTATAGGAATTGAAAACTAGTATTAGCAACAAAAGAACTGGCAATAAAAGTCTGCTAAATTTGGCTCCTTCATCCACCACGATGGACACAGAAGTGAAGTCTGGTCTCTGATCCCTGCAAGTGCCAGCATAGTTTAGGATGGAGAGGAGCAGCCGATAGTGAGAGAGCAGCATGTTAAGGATTACTTGGAGAAGCTGTATGTACACACACTTGCATGGAACTGGATGAGATTAATCTGTAAGTGAAAACATATCTGGCAAATGCTATTGCACATCCCCTGTATAACAACTGTGAAAAATCACAGTCAATTGGGAAGGTTTCTGAAGACTGGAGAAAAAAAATAATATTAAACCCAACTTTGAAAAAGGCAAGAAGGAAAACCTGTGAAACTATAAGCTAGTTTTCCTCATTGCAGACCTTGGAAAGGTCATGGAGCACATTATCCTGTGATTCATTTCCAAGCACATGAAAAACAAGAAATTGTGAATAGTCAAAATGGAGTTACAACAGGCAAATCAAGCTTGATAAACCTCACTAAGAATCATAGAATCATAGAATTGTCTAGATGATAGCACCACTTCCCTGGGCAGCCTGTTCCAATACTTGATAACCATTTCAGTGCAGAAATTTTTCCTTATATCCTATCTAAACCTCCCCTGGCCCGACTTGAGGACATTTCCTCTTATTCTATTGCTTGCTACTTGGGAGAAGAGATGGACATCTCGCTTGCTACTGCCTGCTTTCAGGTAGTGGTAGAGAACGATAAGGTGTCCCCTTAGCCTCCTCTCCTTTGGGCTAAAAAATCCCAACTCCTGAAGTTGCTCCTCATAAGACTTGTTTTCCAAACCCCTCACCAGCTTTGTTGCCCTTCTCTGGACTCGCTCCAACACCTCAGTGTCTTTCTTGTAGGTGGGGCCCAAAACTGGAAACAATATTCAAGGTGCAGCCTCACCAGTGCAGAGTTCTTCAATAAATTTTATTCAATAGAGTGACTGACTATTGCACTTTCATTTGGAAGCTGAGGAAATATCACCTAGCAGGTGGTTTAAGAATTGGCCTACATGTTGAAATTTGAAGGATAATGATTTGTTCCTTGATATTCACCTGGCAAAGTTTGAAGTACCACAGGGTTTAATACCGGGGCCCCCATTATCCAACATCTTCTTCAACAATGTGAATGACAGAGTACCCCGTCAGTCAAGTAGCAGTTGACAGTAAATCAAGGGGAGTGGCTGACACAATGAACACAAGGCTTCAACCCAGAGGTACCTAGAAAAGCTGACAGATACGTTCAATAAAGAGAAGTGTAAAGTTCTGAACTGAGAGCAAAATAAACCTGTGTGTCAGTACAGGCGGGAAAGAGCTGATTAATAACAACCTTGCTAAAAAGGACTTAGAATTAAACTGAATGTCAAGCCGAACTCATTTTGAATAAGGCAAACAGTTCTCAGAGCTATATTAAGAGTGTCATGGACAGCAGGTTGAGAAGAGTCATTATCACCTTCTACTTGGTGCTGACAAAGCTAGAGATGGAGTACTGTGTTCAGTTTTGTGACCCCCAGCTCAAGAAGGATGTGTAGAAACTACACATAGTCCAGCAGACCAAACTGAGCAGAGTCTAGAGCATATAACCTATATGGTGGAGGCATGCTCAGCTAATCTTGCTTTGTTTGCTGAAGAGGAGACTAAGATCAATCCAATTATAACCCAACGAGGTTGTGAATCTTCAGCCTGGACAGACTTCAAGACTTGACTAGACAAAGAGCAGCCCCTAGCCACAGCTGAGATGGCATTTACCATGCTCCTCTCTCTACAAGAGAAGAGACCTGAGGATTTCCATTAGTATGCAATGTAGTAATGATTCAGTACCACAACTTAGAATAGCTGCTATTGGTATAAGCTCTCCAGCTGGAGAGGCTGCACCAGCAGAAGCTGAGCTGAGCTTAACTCAGTGCTCCTCAGGATATTCATACATCTTATGACTAGGATGGATTTGTGTTTATTTGCCAAATATAAAGCTATTTCTTAATGAATATTTAAAATACACACTTGAAGCAATCAGGAAACAGTAATTTAGGTTTTCCTTACTCTTTGCCTGCCTGAATACTTTCACCTTTCCTCCCCCATACCATTTGTTTTACGTAAGAAGAACCCTGACCATATTAGATATTCAAGATTTAGTTTGATCTTTTCCAGTATTAAAGTTTTTGTGTTATCAAATAATGTGTAAAGGTATTTCTTGTGGGGGTCTATTAAATCTCCTTTAAAATTGAGTTATCAGATCAAGGAGCTTGCAATATTGGAAGCAAAAGTTCAGCCAAAAGATAATGATAGCTGCCTGTAGATCACTGATGTTAGTATGCTAACACAAGCTCTCTAATTGTATCTGCTTTCAAAAAAAAAAAAAAAAAAAAGTAAGTTCCATATTATTTCCTGCTATGTTCAAAGTCAACATTTGGCATCATTTGATAAATATCACTTAATTATATCGAGCAAATGATAATTAGTAATTTCTTTTCAGTATTTATGATGATAGAAATTTACATAGAAGAAACATACAGACAATCCATTCATTTATATGCGTACTGAGTTTGGCTGGGATGATGTTAACTTTCTTCAAAGTAGCCTGTATGGTGCTCTGTTTTGGATTTGTGGCTAAAGCAGTGTTGATAACACATCAAGGTTTTAGGTGTCTGCTGAAGAGTGCTTGCATAGCATCCAGGTTTTCTCTGTTTCTTGCTGCTTGCACCCTCAGCAAGTAGGCTGGGTGTGGGCAAGAGGCTTTGAGAAGACATAGCTGGGACAGCTGACAGAAATGACCAAAAGAATAGCCCAGACCATATGATATTGTGCTCAGAAATAAAACCTGGAGCTTTGGCCTTTGCAAAAGTGGCAATTGCTGGAATGAACATCGATAAGTGATAAACGATCGCTTTGCATCACTGTTTTTCTTTTTTCTTTTTTCCTTTTTCTTTTTTTTTTCTTTTTTCTCTTTCCTTAAGTTATGAAATTGCCTTTATCTCAGCTAACAAGATTTCTTGCTTTTTCTCTTTCTATTCTCTCCTACAACCTGTTGGGGGGTAGGGTGAATGACTAAGTGGGTGAGTGGGTGCTTGGTTGCTGGTCAGAGCCAACCCACCACAATATGAAACACAGGTAAATATTGTAGCCAACAGAAAAAGTCTGTGCAAAAATCTTAGCTTATGTACTAGAATCAATATAACTGTATGGTGCTGAGGCAGATTCACTACTGTGTGTACAGTATTGATTATGGCTCTAAAGCTTGCATCCATAAAATATTACCTGTGCTTTTCATCTAGATAGAAGCTTTTTTAATTCCTATCTATAGGGGAAGAATTGAAGTAAGATTTCTTTACATGACTCCAGTCAAGTGAATAACCATTTTAACATCTGATAATTACTGAAAGAAAGGCACATAAATGTGTGAAGAATGTACTGTACAAATTTTACTGTTGGCATATTGGTCATAAAGGAGCAAGTAGAGATTTTCCAAAATGGTCCTGAAGACTGGAAAAGTCCTTATGTGCTTTTTTACTACTTTCTGGGATTGCAAATAATCCATCTAGCTTCTTAAAAAAACAAAATAATACAACCACACTTACCATAAAATTATAAATGGAAATTTTCAGTCTTTGAAACATAAGAAATTACAAATTTTAAAAAATATTTTGTAAATTATCTTTCAATAGTTACTTTTGGTCATCATTTTCATTTTACTTCAGAAGTTTTCAGTGAAGGTTTTTTTTGTCACTGACATAGTGACCTTGACACCATCTACTGTGCAGGTTTAGAAGAATTGATACAAAGTATTTATGAAATCTAATATAGAAAAATCATGTGCCATATTTAGGGTTAAAAATAATCAATTAAAACATTCTTTATAAAGGAAGTTCCATCTCACTGGAAGACCATGTTTGTTATCGGCTTTTGGTCTTGTCTCAGACCTGTCCCTCCTTTGGAGGACTGCCTGGAACGAAGACCTCCTGAGAGACCCTCTCACCTGAGGGATTCTGTGCTGGAATGACAAGATATTTTTGCTGTATAAATGCATACAGGGATGGATAATTTCTGGAAAAAAAAATCAAGAGGGGAAAAAGTTCTGTGACTTCCTCAACAGTTCAGAATAAATCACCTTTTTCCTACTTCGTCTCCGCTCTTCCATATTTTCTTGGCTTTGTTTCTTTCTGGTTCTGAAAGGAAGCAAATTCTTATCCAGAGACCAAGTTCTTCAGGCTGACATCAGTGCTGAAATCCCATATTCCATGATAACAGTACTGACAGACAATAGCCAAACAGTGTTGCCAACTTTTTATCATTTTAATTCGTAAAACAATGATACAACCTTAGCCAAGACTAGGACCCCTCATGTGAAGGTCCATCTGAAACAGACTTGGATTTCATCAATTCTCCTTTTCTATACCAGAAAGAAAGAGAGAACTTACATTCGTTCAGCTGCTTTGTCTCTGTCTCGCAATGGTAAGCTGTTCTACAATGAATGAAGTTAATAAATTGCCAGTAAAACTGCAAGAGGGATGTACTATGGTTACGCTGTAAACATGAAATGATGAGAAATGTGGGGGATATGGAGAAGATACTGGAAGACCAAATTAATTGTTGGGTAATGGGAGAGGAGAGAATACAGGGCCAAATTGCTAAACGCAGTGCTAAGCAGATCTGGATGAGGGAAATTTGCATTAGAGGACAATCATCTCACTTGTTCTTCTAAACTAGGGATGGTGACCAACAATGACCATCACACATGCTAATAGTGGGCTGACATAATTTAGGAAATACAACTGATTCAATACTGTCTACATTGTAGCCCAGGGACATGGGACACTGTGGGAACTCTGTAGATGGGAAAGTGCCATAGCAAATCCAAAAGCCTTTAAAAAACCCTGAAAAAAATTACACAAGTGTCTGCATGCAAAATAAAAGGCCCGAACTAAAGTCTATTGAAAGCAACATTAATCTTCCAATTAACTTCAGTAGGCTTTTCATGTAACTTATTTGTGATCATTAAAAATGAAAAACAGGAGTCTCATGATTCATCCCTAATTACCCCAAATATTCATTTAATGAAATCCTGACTCAAGTGAGGTTGATGAAGCTCTGCCATTGACTTACAAGAAGCCAGGATCCCTGCCAGGATGACACAAAGTGGAACTAATTGAGGAAGATTCTGCTCTTACCTTAAGCTCAGGTAACAAAACAGACTAAATTATCATACAAGCTGAAATAATGACTCAAGAATAATCAAAAGTATTCTCTTAAAAATCTATCTATCCCACTTTTCTTAATTTTAGAATACTATATTTAAGTTATGATAAATAGAGCTTGACTATCACACTATGCTATTGTTTGTTGTAAGAGAAATATAAGGCAGTAATTGTACAGCTACTTAGTCATTAAAAGTTATATTTTTTCCAATTAAAAACATTGATTAGAAAAGCTATTCATATGAGAAGCCTGCTTTCCTCTTTCTTAATAATACAGAAAAACTATTATTTATCTGTGTTTGAACACTACCAAAAACCTTTGAATGCATTTTGAAAATAATGAATCTTCTTCCAGTCACACCAATGAGTTCTATGGTTAAATTAGAAAATAAGACTTCTCATTTCTACGGGAAGTATGTGTGTGGAAACAACATCTTTGCCAGATTAGCTGAAACAAAATATTAAAAAACTTGGTTTCAAAGATATCTGATAAAAATGATCTTTAATTTTGCAAGTATTGCCATGGGAAAAGATGTTTGTATTGCTCAAAAGGTTCTGATGAAAATGAAGTAAGCCACAATGTACAAAAATTATGATATTCTCTCACAGCTGGTAAAGGGAAAGCTGCAAAATGGATGTAAACTTAATGAACCAACATCTTAGATCCTTGTCCATCTTCTTTACGGTTCCTTTGCTAAGCAGTCAGAAAAACATCCTATATTCTTAACAGGGCTGTAAAGCAGGCACAACATGCTTTTTCCTGATTATTCACAGCATAGCTCTCACAACATCAGAACAAAGCATCCAGATAAAAAGTCAACATATTAATGAAAACATGGTATCACACTTAAGAGCCATCTCAGCTCTGATGAGACACAACAACCCAAAGACAGATGAAAACCACTGTAATTTTGGCCAATGAGAATGTAAGGTTAACATATTTGTTTAATTTATTTATTTTTATATATATACTACTAAGCTTGCAGAGGTGTAAATTTCACCGTTTCTTTTTTCCTAGACAGTCTGTTTTACGTATTTGTCATCCTTCACAAAAAATCGGGGAAATAGGCAATTAGGTAGAAATGAACGATTCCTCCTCAGTACTTCGGAGGTATTTGGAGTGGATGACACCTCAGAAGCACAAAAGCTATACTGCATCAACTCTAAAGAGACTACTATGCATTAGCTGGAATGAATTTTCATTTGTCAGCTGGTCTGCAATCAATGTAATTCCATACACTTATATAAAATCATGACAAATACAAGGCAAGAACAAGTAATATAACCTGTTTTCATTGTAGGCTAGCTAACCTCAAATTTGATAACATTCTTTGTAAAGTGAAATAATTTTGCAAGGATATTTTCTGTGAATCAGATATGTGTGGAAAAATATTACCCTACGTTAATTTATATATATGTCTGAGTTCTGTTGATAAATCTGATTCCCCGTATTGGCCCAAAGAGACTTTTTTTATGTGGTGAAACATACCTCAGAGAAAAGGAACAAATTCAGTGGAATACTGAATAGTTTTTTTGATCTCCTGATATTTGGAGGAGAACTCTGGCTATGTTGAAATCAGGGAAAATTTTTCCTTTTGTTTAAATGGTTCAGAGACCAGTTTTTGCATAAGGATCACTGACAGGTTTGTTTCTGCTATGTGGCTACTTGTCTTTATAAATAGGTTTACAGAACATGAATTCTTCTATATTTTTATTCCTTTATTATAGTTATGTAATAATATTATCACACTGTAATGTGTTTTGTCTCTGTGTGAAAGTGCAACCCACATCTGTTTCCAGTCTCAAAATTAAACTCCAAGGTTCTTTGGAGTTCCCTGTCTCTCACAAGCACCTTAGATAGATAGATGAATGCTACCAAAAAAAAAAAGTATAATGGAGCTGACACATCTCTAAAGTACCAAATGTTTTAAAGTATAATTTTTTTTCTTAACCTGCTGATGGTGTTATTTCAACTAACTTTCCAAAAAAAGCATATGGTTTTGGTCATATCTGCTATGAAAAATCAAGAGCAATAGTTTGGTATTAATATTTCACAATAAGTACAGTTTGTTTCATTTAGCAATGAGTGCCCTGACCTTTAAAGTGCTAGCCATGTTGTCATCATTTTCATTGTGCATTTCTTATTAAAAATGCGGTCTAAGATGAACTGGTTAAGACATAATCAGGGGACTATAGCTACATTTCAAACCAAACAGGATTTTTTTTTCTGCCAAGATGGAAAAATAGTTTTGAAAACAAAGTAAAATTTATTGCAAAGATGTATCTGTATGACAATGTGGTTAAAGGAATTAGCTGTTCTCCTTTGGGGCCTAACTTTTTTCTATATTGTGCTCTACAGTTAATTAAGTGAGAAACTACAGTTTATTTCTTTATAGCTTTCAGAAAATCGTAGTTTTCACTTTCAGAACAGTGAAGGCCAACAAAAAGTTGAGACATATAAGGGTCCTGTTCCTCTTTACTTTGCATTCATCCAGTGTAGTTTTAAAGAACAGTGAGAACATCTATTTTAAGTCAACTTTAAATCAGTGTTCTAAAGGTTGAGGGAGAAACACTACAGACATTATGTAGGTCATGTTTAACATATTTCCATAGGAAAATAGACTGAAAAGGCACACATAGCTGAGTTCCCCAAGTATGTTGTTTCTGTAACAGTGGAAATAGTGAGTGACAGCACATTGAAAATTTTTCATGAGGAGCTCTAAAAATTAAAATAGTAAGTATTGCTTTCATCAAGCCACTCACAAAATAAAAAAAAACAAAACCAAAAAAAGAAAGAGAATACATTGTAGACACTCATCACCAATTGTAAATGCTTAAATGTGCATCAAAGTGTATTCAACAGCATCACTTGGAGGCCTATATTTATATGCTTTCATAAATGGACTGTTCTGGAGATACATTCAGAACAATGGCAGTGTAGTGTAAAGTCCTTTGGCAGACAGCTTTAACCACAAAACCAATTGAGAGTCAAGCAAGAGACTTTAAGAATCTCATCTTTATTCAGCTCTTGAGGCAACCAGAATGTTATGCCAAACCTGCTAGCAATTCACAAGACGTAAAGACAGTGCAATGATATTTTCTGCTCACAGCCTAAAATCCACTACCAGCAGGAAAGATCAATCATTTTGGAAATGAGCATTTTTTTGCCAAATGCTACTGAAATGCCAGAAAATATGTAGCTGAAAAATAATTTAGCTATACCTTTCATGCTGTTTGTACATTACAAAATAATTAGCAGCTGCACAAATGGGAATATCAACACAGCATGAAACTGGGACAGCTTTGTGCCACCTACACAACAGACAATGTTGTGTATAAAAGCTCAAGGTATAAAAGCGTGGTTTGAGTGTCATGGTCCTGTGATGGTCCATGGTCCAAGCGTGATCAAAAGCTTGGAGTAGCCAAACAACAGCTTTGGCCTTTGATGTTCAAAATATGCCACTACCGCATATCTACTTCTTGCCAGATTTCACAGCTGCAAACTTCTAGCACAGGTTCAGCACAGGCTGAGAGAGTTGGGGTTGTTCAGCCTGGAGAAAAGAAGGCTCCAAAGAGATCTCATAGCAGCCTTCCAGTACTTAAAGGGGCCTTCAGGAAGGATGGAGAGGGGCTCTTTATGAGGTAGTGTAATGATAGGACATGGGGTAATGGCCTCAGCCTGAAAGAGGGTAGATTTAGCTTGGATAGCAGGAAGAAATTCTTTACTGTGAGGGGGGTGAGGCACTGGAACAGGTTGCCCAGTGAAGTTGTCAATGCCCCATCCCTGGAAATGTTCAAGGCCAGGCTGGATGGGACTTGGAGCAGCCTGGTCTGGTGAGAGGTGTCCTGGCCATGGCAGAGGAGTTGGAACTAGATGATCCTTAAGGTTCCTTCCAACCCAAACCATTCTGTGATTCTGTGAAAAAATGCGAATAGTTGTTTCCAAGGGCAGTCTGTTTGGCCTACTAAATGCCACAAGCAGAAAAGAACTTTAGAATAATGCTGATAATTTCTAATTGTCATTGCATATGCAATTCATAGGTAATGAAGAACATCAACTATATCCACACTCTTAAATAAGAGCATTTTTGAGGGCACAATGCAATTACAAGAGCTCCTGTTTAGCCAATGAAAACTTACGGGGGGTACAACTCAAAATAGGACACTGCTGTATTTATAAAAGGCAGCAAGTGTAATGGCTGTACCCATGTGAGCTAATCCCACCCGACTGAACAAAAAGGTATCTCCTGGTGTATTCAGGTCACTGAGAGAACAGCCATAATGTTATCTGAAGGTGTTTAAAGAAAGAAAATACTGCATACATTAGCGTAATTGTTTAAACTTGTGCATTGAAGGGTAAGGTGGCAGACAGGAACTTTACTATCAGAACAGACTACTGTTCTCTTCTCAGTTGTCTCCTAACTGATAGGAGAAGAGACCTGAGCTGGAAGTTTTACAGTATTTTTAGGCAAACAAAACAACTGCTTCCCCTTAGGAGGTAAATCTTAACCTTAAATCCTTCTCAGATCCCCTGATCAGCTAAAAAAAAGGTAAATTTGTTCTTCTTAAATATTTTTGTAAATTAAAAAGAAAAGTTTAAAAAGCATTCCTGTGAAGTCCCCCACAGAAGGTAGAACAGTTGCAGAAGGCTCGGACTATTGAGAGTGGAACTTTGCGGGGGGGACAAATACTGATTGGACATTTGATATACATCATTTTATATATTTTTCAGTTCCTCCAAAATGAAAAAAAAAAAAGAATCCTCTCACTTCATCTAGGCACATATTTAAGTGGGGGGAAATGTTTTTATGTCAGTTGGAAGCTGCACATTAAACAGACCTCTCATATCAATGGTGATCTACAGGTATTACAGAGATTTAATGTCAGTGATGAAAACCATTGCTTTTAATCCCAGATGAGTTTAAATCAAAGTGGAACAATATTGTGGATAACATTGGTTAACATAACTGTAAAATCTTCACAGATATTTTTGCCAATTTCCTCATACTTTTCTGAAAATGCTGTCTGCGAGCCAACAGCAGGGACACATTAGATTTTGGAGAATACCACAGATCTTCATATAGCATAAAAATGTTGGAGGCAGGTATTTATGAAGTAAACTCTGTACGAACATATGCATTGTCTTAAGTATTTCCTTATAAGTCACTTTTGCCAAATAATTCATTCTTACGTTAAGATTATAGTAACTCATCTACTAAGTCTTACTAAAATTTAGCAATAATATTTAACTATAGTTGCATCTTCTCAAAAGCCTGAAGCAACATTATGGATTTATTTTTCTCTCTTCTTTATACCTCAATGAATTTTCTAATACTGACTTCTGTAATTGTCTTATTTCATCCATTAGACCTCTTCAATCTACAGCATAGATAGATACTGGAATGTAAATCTTCCAATGTGTCTCTTCAAATTGCATGTTGAAAGGAAGCCCTTATATTTAACAAACCACACTGTTTTGTATTATCTTGGTTTTAAAATCTCTTTACACAATATTCACCCAAATAAAGCAAATGTTATATTATATAAACTACTTTTATACACAGCTTTTGTTGTTACACCCTGCTGGGAGTTAACTGTGAAAAAATTTCCTGGAAGATGGTGCCTGTTGTTTGGGATACACTTTCAGAGAATGAATACTCAGGGGACACACAGACCTCATTACCTCATGCCATACTCAGCTGGATACGGAATGAACACTTTTAAATAAATGAATATACTACAATTTACGGCATATTAACATGCTCTTTGTCATGTGTATAGGCAGAAACACATTTCAGATAACACAATCAATGCCAAAGAAAAATTCCTTGTGAGGTGAAGCAACAGTTTATTCACAACATGAGAAGGTCAGACAATTTTTCTGGTCTAGAAAAGTTCTTGTATTGTGAATTTCAGTGTAATCTATACATTCCATCACATCATTGATGGCAAGTATTTTGGATCTACACATAGCAGAGGCACAGAAGAAGATAACCAGCTCTTCATATCTGCAAATTCCTCAACCATGGCCTTGTTCCAATTCTTTGTTATCATGAAAGAATTCTGACTTGCTTATTGCTATGGTGGCAAAGGTCATTTTTGTAGATTTAGCTGTTTTCGTTTGCACAGAGACCTGCTCAGCTGCGATATCCTGCAGAGTGCTGTTTGTTAATTGATAAATACACTTCCTTTCAAATACTTCCTTTCAAATTTGTCAGTCACTGATATTTAAGTCTTATGGAGTCCTTAGAGTTAAAAAAAATGTAACTAAGCAAAATTGAATTTACTTGGGTTATATTTAGGTAAAATCAAGGTGCCTGAAGACTTGAAGAGGCCTTAGGCTGAGCACATTTTTTAAAAGGACTGTGCAACTTAGAAGTCATATATATTCACTGTAAGGTTTGTGATCGTAAATTTAATTCCTAAATGGCCTTTAGGAGCTTTAAAAAAAAATCCTACTTTATCTAATTTTATTAATTGATGAAAATCACTACTGTAATTCCATCTCTCCATCTTTGTTCAACTTTAACAAATATTTATTCATATAAAGAGTCTTCTTTATGATGGTAATGACTTCAGGATCGACCTGCCTTCACCATTTCTCACAATGTTGAATGGAGGGGTATAGAAAGTTTTTACCCAAATATCACTCAAAAGACAGACTGTAGATCAGAAATCTCTGGCAATTAGGTTCCTTCCAGTCTCACTGACTGAATGTCAGATTGTGTGGAACTGTCATGAATGGCAGCACACAACCTACCCATCTGTAAATGATCTTTATCAAGAGAATGGAGATGAGAGCTAGCAGTTCAGACATCCATTCAATTCTAGTAGGAACAGGATGGTGGCAGAGAAAGAGAGATGGAAAGAGCAAGGAAGCAAAAGAGACAAAAAGTTAAAGAGTATGAGTGAGAGAGAGGGTGTGTATGCACAAACAGGGGTTGAGGGGGCAGAGGGAGAAGAGAGAGCGTTCAGATTTGCCAAACATGCCTGTCTGCATAAATGCCCCTCCAATCTAGCATCCTCAAGCCTTGTAACTTTTCTATCAATCAGAAAACAGTGCTGTTGCAAAACCCTATCTTCATCTGTTTCTAGAAATCTTTCCTATGTAGCTAAGATGGTGCAGAAAAGGAGAAAAGAAGCAAAAAAATGTTTGAGTGCTGGCAGGAAAAGTTGGACTTCTTAGTTGCACAGCTGACAGGAGAAAGAAATTTGTAGCTCTCAAGTTTTAAAGGTGTGATAGAATAGTAAACTCTTTAAGCTGCAAATGTTTTAAAAGTCACCATGGTTGTTTACATGCCTATTTATTCATTTCCATGAACATTTTTATAGTTATTTGTGCCAAGGTATTTAGTTGGAAAATTTTTAGTTTATATGGCCCTTGTCCATGATTTAGTTCATTCTTTTGCAGCCACTTCTGACTTCCCTGTCTCTTCCAATGCCTATTATTCTGTATCTTTCTGAATTTCAGGACAAACAAGAGTAAGATTCTTTTTTGAAAAAGTTTATTTCTTAAAAAAGTTCATTTTTTCTGCTAAGAAAGAAACATACGAAGCAAAAAGGTCATAGACACTAGTGTGTTTCATCTGCTTCCTGTCAGGGAGGAGAAAAATTACAGACGCCTTTGGAAAAAGATCCTGTAGTACACTTCTCTCTCACTGTACTATAAATTAGAAATAGACAAACTAAATTAAATAAAAAAAATAATGCGATTTTATTTGTATTTACTGTAACTATGGGATCCATAAGCAACTCCCATAGACAGAGTTTCTATCCCCTAGGATAGAAAGAATTTTGTCTAGAATGAAGCTAGAAATCTACTGTCTTTAATGCAAAAAACATACTGTATTAATTATACTATTCAGGAACTGAACAGAATTCATTGAACGGAACTAAATTCATTGTCTGTCACAAAAATGTAACTGATTAACCACAGCGGCATATTAACTACAGCAGCAATTTCACTACAGTAAGTGGAATTTGGAATGAAATATATTTTTGCTTTTTTAGTACAAGGTTCATCTGTAGCATCCAGAATTGCAGGAGAGTAGACCAAGAACATAGATCAGACTCAAGTGAATGACTTGTTATCCAAGTACCACTATCATAAAATATATTCTTGGTGCAATCTCAGGTATATTCTTGTTAAAAAAGAAAAAACCAAACATGCCATTATATGATTCAAATTAGGGTTCACTGCCTTGTGCTGCTTATGAGACAGACCTGAGAAGTCTGATTCAATATCAAGTTTTACGTCACTGAAATCAGAAGTACTGTAAGTGACTCTTCAATATTGAACTACAGTCTAGAAAAAAATTACCTTGTGGAGGTCAAACTTCACTGAGGATTGAATACTTCTCAAGTATTAGCTTTCTGCTTAGCTATCTTATGCAGCAAAAATATTGTGATTATAGGATGAACATGGTTTATTTAAAATAACAGTTTACTTTACCTTATGATGATGTGGATATTTAAAAAAAAAAATAGAGAGAGAATGGTCAACAAGGTTGTATAGATACTAAAAAAAGTTTAGTTCTTCAGAGATAATGGCATAATTGAGTTAAAAAGTAAATATTAAGCTGACAGAGCAACTTATTGCCCATAGGAAACTGAAAAGATGGCAATAATTCAAGAAGGCCAAAATGCATTAAAAAAAAAAAAATGCTGTGTTTATAAAAGGTAACACTTAATGTTAGCACTCACACAAGACAGATGTGTGGTACATCTGTATGGTACATACAAAATGGCATCTATTTTACAAGATAAAGGCTTTTGCCTAGTGGAATTCAGTCCTGATTTATGAGGCAAGGGCCTCCAACATGCTACAAGCTAAAGAGAACAAATGTTACATGGATAAACTCATACACCGCCTTCTCAGAAACAAGAAGCTCTGTTCAACATTTCAAAAATAGTTTTGAGTTTGCTATCTTCCACAGATGTTACTGAGACTTCGGATTGCATGCAAATGTCCTGTATAACTCTGGAGGAGCACTGACACTACAAGAGTCAGTTTTCATCCAGATAGTCCAGTACAGGATAACTTCTGTGCAATTGCTGACTTAGTTTTTTGGCTAGGACACACTCACATTCCTCTTCTTGACGCTCTACAGATGGAAACAGTATTCAAAGCCTTTTAGCTGAGTGAGTGGGAATTATACTGGGTAGACAGTGAGCCTAAATTGATCTGATATGGGTATTCAGAGATTTTTCTTTGAAACTTATTCTTAAAACAACAAAAACGTAATTAATTGTTTCATGAAAATTTTGTTCCTGCGCTCGTCCCTTTAGTCATTTTTTCTTACTTTTGGTTACTCTTGTCGTTTTACATCCTCTACTCATTTCCTATCATGTGTCATTTGCAGAGATGTGATGAGACCACACTACCTTTTGAGTAGATGCAAATATTTTCATTATAGAGTAGAGCATGATTTTATCAGTGCTGCCATTTTCTATGGCTAATGCTCAAAACAGAAAAAAGATCAGAGATGGGAGTGAATGAAGTGGAGAAAATAATTTTTATTTGTTGAGGTGTGTGTTAACCATCTGCTGCAAACTGCAATACATTTCATAAGATTTCAAGAGAGTATAAAAATTTACGTAGTCAAGACTTCATTATTCAGAGTGTACCTTTAGCTTTCTAGAATAAACATTACAATCCTATGGAGTCTTTACTCAGATTTTTACCATTAGTAGCCTCCAATTTCTTACCAATGGCGGGTGAGAAAGTTTTAAATTCGGTGGTGTTTTTTACCTGTTACATATATTTAGTAATAGAATAGAAAATATTCTTTTTCAGAGCTGGCACAACTAGGTAGGTACAATCTAAGACATCCACAATGTTCTTGTGATATACCATTCCAACATCTTGATTTTACATCAATCCATGTGAGACTTCCCCATCCTGCCAGGTACCCCATCCAATTCAGAAGCAGAATTGTATCCAGAATCAAGTAGAATTCACACTGGAATAGATCCATTGGTCTGGGCCATCAGTGGGCCAAACCTGTGGAGTGTATGGCTGAGCACTTCCAACCACACTCTGATACTACACCTCATGGACATTGCCTGGTAAACTGAATGAGACTAAATGAATGGCTCATTCCTGACAACCATAACAAGAGGTAGCATCAAGATACCGGTGACCAGCTTCACTGACTGGGCACATTGAGCTGTGCACAAGGGGCTCATACTACCTACGGCACTGAAAATACCACATCAAACTTGACCCTGATGATATATACCCATGACCTGCACAGGGATTACAGGGATTGGCAGCAACGATTTTGGAAATGCTACCAAACAATAAGTAACAATTTGGTAGACGTTAGGACTCAGGAAGAAGTGCTAATCATAAAAGTTAAAACTACTTAGGTACAGAAAAACTCAACTTGACATGTAGGATCTAGCTGGCATTAATTGCAGTATAACACAAGTGTCTTATTGTTTGCCTTTTGCAAAAAACATTCTTAAACTATGTGAATTTGTTCATTAATGCTATCTTCTTGAGAAGTGAAAAAAACTGACATGTAGTAAACTATCCCTTCTTTTTGCTGAAATTATGATTGAAGAAAACCTATTTAGAATATTGTGAAACCTGCAAGATCATACCTATACCATTTTAAATGCAAGCACAAGTCTTCATGGAGGTTTCATCTCATATTTCAATAACATCAAATCTAATTTTACTATAAAACTTTTCTGTATAAAATTTTCTTTCTCTTTTGTGTTTGTCCAAGTGATATTCTCTTCCCCATCAATATACTTTTTCTGCACTACACAGTACATGAGCATTATTACTCTCTTTCTCTTGAGCACGCTTTTCTCTTTCCCAGTATCAAAGTCTTTACAAAGAGCACTGAACTGGGAATCTTTTAGGCCTTCTGTTTAATTGTAGCAGACACGCCAATTCAGGATGCCAACAATAACATACAGTAGATGTTGTGTGTGGCTTTTTCATAGCTATTGGGATAGTGTTTCTTTGACAGGCTGGATAATGAAGTAGGATGAGGTGAAAGGCAACTTCTGCTAGACAAGTGTACGTGTTAGAAGCCATGTGGCTGAAAGATTCAAACAGCTATTCAGTGAAAAACAAAAAAAGTGTCCTGCTAAAATGTTTCCAGTGTCATTTTTAATTAGAATAGCCTTGGCAATACATAGTGATTCATCCATTTAACAAAGCACAGAAGTTTTAGTCTTGAAAAACTTTGCTAGATAAGTCATTAACTTTGGGGCCCACTCATTGTATGTAGATTCCAGGGTTATGTAGCTTTAAGATATACCAAAATTTGTGTTTTCCCCTCTTTGAAGACTATATGACTAGAAGTGTTTGCAGTAAAGATACCTAAAGCTTTGGCTCTTGTAAAACTAGAGGTAAGCACAAGTGTTATCAGCTTTTAAACAACTTCAGTTCTATCTGGCTGAGGAGGGTTGCACACCCCTAGCTTGAGGAGCTAAGATGAGGAATAGGTGCACAGCTGCTATACAATTTCCCATTCTTTCTGCTCATGTTCTCTTCAATTTCTGAGTTACTCTGAAAAGATAATATTTAATATATATATGTATAGTCCATTAAAGACAATAATCTGATTTAACAAAAAATTAACCAGTAAAATAAACTATTAACAATGAGTTATTGTTATTATTTTGAAGAATATATGACTTTGGGGGATAAATACAGTACTTGATGTAAGCACAGCTTATGGATTCTTAGCAGGCCTTTCATTTCACTGGTGACTCTTTATTTAGCACATTGTGCTCCTTTCCACAGTTGCAAAGATGCTGGCCTTTAACTTGCCCTCTGCTCATGCACATTGCTGAGTAAATAAACATAGGCTCCAAAAGACAATTTCCTTAATCAAGACATATCCATCCAGCTGCACGCTGAATTTCAACAGCTCCTGAGGAAGCAAAAAGTTACAAAGTACATGGCATGCCTTTGACAATGTCAAGCCTAGTGAAGACATACTTATGACAGATGGCCCACAGTAAATGAAGTGAGAGTTTTACTTCTATATTGACAATATAAATTAATATGCAGTTATTACAAATAGCTACACCTAAAAACAATGTATGACTCCTCTGTATTTGAGATAAAGATTATGTCATTATCAAGGACAAAGAGTTACAATCCATTTTGAGGGGTACCTTCTAGTGCATAGAACAGAATAATCTTCAAAATAATATTCTATACCCAAGGTTCAAAGAGAACCACTTTTTAAAGGCAAAACGCTAGGGCTGCCCTCACAGAAGGAAAAGATTTTTCCTCATAGTCTACATAGTCTTGCTGCACTTCACCCTACTTTTGATTATGGAAAGCCTCCTGAAAACAGAAGGAAGGATAAAAGGAAGGCATGAGCAAGGAGGATTGAAAGGTAAGGGAATTCAGCATTGCCTTAAAATGAGGATTTTCACAGCTCTGTTTTTCATGTAAGTGACCTTGGGCAAATAATTCTCCTCATGAAGAAAAATTTCAGGCTGCTGCAATAGGGAAGAACAGTGGTTCTGCTGCAATACAGACAGACATCACCAATGTATTTCTGTTCTTGCTCTGGAGTTCTGGGGAAGATTGAGGAGACCAGAAACAGATCTTCTTCCTTCTGAAGGTTTTCTTTTCCCAGCATTAGAGCTCTGAAAAGCTCTTGAGTGCACACTCAGCAAATTTGCTGATGACACCAAGCTGTGTGGTGTGGTCAGCACCCTGGAGGGAAGGGATGTCATCCAAAGGGACCTGGACAGGCTTGAGAGGTGGGCCCATGAGAACCTCATAAAGATCAGCCAGGCCAAGTGCAAGGTCCTGCACCTGGGTCACAGCAATCCCAAGCACAAATACAGGCTGGGTGGAGAATGGATTGAGAGCAGCCTTGAGGAAAAGGACTTGGGGGTGTTCATGGATGAGAAGCTCAACCTGAGCCATAAATGTGTGCTTGCAGCCCAGAAATCCAACCACATCCTGGGCTATAACAAAAGAAGCATGGCCAGTGGGTCAAGGGATGCGATTCTGCCCCTCTACTCCGCTCTCATGAGACCCTACCTGTACTACTGTGTCCAGCGTTGGAATCCTTAGCACAGGAAGGACACAGACCTGTTGGAATGGGTCCCGTGGAGGGCCACAAAGATGATCCAAGGTCAGGAGCAGCTCTCCTATGAAGACAGGCTGAGAGAGTTGGGATTATTCAGCCTGGAGAAGAGAAGGCTCTGGAGAGACCTTATAGCAACCTTTCTGTACCTAAAGGGGGCCTATAGCAGAGACAGGGAGGGATACTTTATCAGGGAGTGTAGTGATAGAACAAGAGGTAACAGTTTTAAACTGAAAGAGGGGAAATTTAGGTGAGATATTAGAAAGAAATTCTTTCCAGTGAGAGTGGTGAGACACTGGAACAGGTTGCCCAGAGAGGTTGTAGATATCCCATCCCTGGAGGTGTTCAAGGCCAGGTTGGATGGGGGTTTAAGCAGCCTGGTCTGGTGGGAGGTGTCCCTGCCCATGGCAGGGGGGTTGGAACTAGTTGATCTTTAAGGTCCCTACCAACCCAAACCATTCCATGCTTCTATGATTCTATGAAAAGTAACATGCCTTGAGAGGGTGCCTTGTCCAACAGTGTCACACTTTCCCTAATCCCACTCCAGCAAGAGAAGCAAATGAACTGGTGCTGCAACAGCACTAAAGACAACATGCCCATAGACCTTGCTGCTAGGGAGAATTCAAAATCACCAGATAATCCAGAGGAGGAGGAAAGGCCTGAGACTAGTGAAGGAATTTCCAGGATTTGTTCTTGCATCTCCTCTGCAACGATTGCCTCAGAGATGTCATCCAGAATGCTGTTCCTGGGTATATGAAGGATCCCTTTATGAAACAGTTAAGCGCCATCAAGAAAGTATAACACACTGTGGGCCAAAGTTTGCTGGAAGTCGTTTGTCTTCCTTTGAGTTCAGCCCAAAGGTGCACTGTAGTTCTCCTTGAACCATAGTTCTCCTAGTGGAAAGAATAGATGTTTGTGAATTAATTAAAAATTTTACCAAGTTCTCAGAAATGTGGGCTTGTAGAACTATCGATAGTCTAAAAAATACCTGAATACAAGAAAAGCACATGCTTAACTTTCCGCATTCCATGAAATTGAGGAACTACATAGAGACACATATATGCTTTTATAAAAAAATCCATTAAATGCTTTTCATTAAACTGTTTTTCATTTTTCTGGCACCTCTGAAATACTTTTGGCATCCAAACACGAGTTCACTACTTGAAACTGCTAAAATACAGGACTCGATAGTGTACTCTATAACATTTTTCATCAATTCCTTTTACAACTCCTAGTTGCCTGCCAAATGTTCAGCTCAAAAATCTTATCATTTAGCCCACTGTTTATCTGTTTATTTTGGTTTTTTTCCCCCCTCTTGAAGCTGGGAAAAGAAACAGCATATGTCACATTTAATTCTACAAAACTGCTCCATCTTTTTTTGCCATTCCCCAGTGGCTCAGAGAACAATGTTTAAAAATATACTCTATCCTTTATAATTAAAATAAATACAAGTACGATTTAATATAAATATGCGTGGTTTTTGTTCTGCCTTGGCATATGTCTTCAATCAAATTTTGTTAAGACTGACATGCTATTCTCTAGGTTCATGGGTAGAAACAGGCTCAGTGTTTCTCAAACCATTAAACTGACTCATTTCCATGTTGATTCTGGATGTATCAGTGTTATCAGAGAAACAGTTCAGCACTTCGGTCTGGTTTTGCTGAGACATGTGCTTTACAACTATCACATCAAACCTCTCTGTTCCAAGCATGCGGTGTCTCTTTTTTCCCCTTGCAGTAACACTAACAGCACCAATAATAATGGCTTTTCTCTCAGTAAAGGTATTGAAGGAGTTCAGCATTATTAATAAAAACCTGAACTGGAACAGAAATCTGCTATATAACTAGCAAAATTATTAGCCTCCCTCCGACAATTTATTTTCAAAAATCCCAAGTGGAGTAGCAGAGGTTAAAAACTAGCATTCTTTCATGAAGAAGGAAAGCCATCCTTTAACCACTGACTTGTTTATCCTTTACAAGGCAAGTGACACAGATCTAGTGACTGCTCATCAATGAAAACTATTTTTCCCTCATATCCCCTACAGCCCAGAGAATAATCTCCCTGTATGGATGGATGGTAAGCTTTTTGACATTCACAGCTCCTGACTTGTACAGTTATCAATTTTTCCAAACAATGTAGGACAGTAGCTCAGAATAGAACTGATAAATTTCCTTTTTTTTTTTTTTCTTTTTTTTTTTTTTGTTTTTGTAGATTACAAAGCACTTAGAAGTTCTTTCAAAGGCAGCTATTTTCAAAGAACAAAATATTGCCTTATCCACTGTGTGAAATTTTTCCCAAAGGCAAAGGGAGGTAAAAAAATCCACAGTGTTTCTAATGCTTTTTAGCTGCTGAGGAACTTAGCAGAAAGTTCTGCAGTATGTGTGCACGTATGTGCATGTATGTACATGAGTATGTGCACATAAGATCACATGTACACATGCACATGTGTGTGTGGGTATGTGTGTTCCTGTGTGCGTGCACAGAGGTCTAGCAAAACAGTATAAACAGGATCACTACAGGTTATGCAGTATTGCAATAACACTAATAAAACAACAATAATTGTGCATTAGAAACAGATAAAATGCCCACTAACTTGTAAAGAATACTGTTGCATTATTCTCTGGAGTCATTCACCCACTCAGTCTGATCTGCCACATGCCCATCTCTCACCTTGGGGACAACCAGTGAAATCTCCACTAAGTGCTGCTATGCAGGCACATAACTGCATGACAACTTTGAAACATTTATTGAACTTGTTTTTAACAAAATAATCTGCTTAAGTCATCTTCACGGAAAAGGAAAGTTCAAGCTCAGTGCATCATGAGCTTCTAATTTTTTTGTCTCCTGCTTTCATGCTCATGCTGACTTGTTCCGAGTCCATCTCTATGATTTTGGGACTAGCAATGGAACTGATGAATGAAGAGGATGAATGAGATGCCTCTGAACTCTCCAGTTGCACTATCCAGACAGTGTTCAAATTTCATTAATTTGAGATGATACTTTTAAGAAGTGTTTTTTTCTGCACTAGGGACCTCATACCACCTTGAGTGATAGTATAGTCTATTCTTCAACACCATTCATATCATAGGAAATGTATTTATTGCCAGGACAAGCTTTCCTTTCACTCTACAGTCCTCAGTATAACCCAACTCCTCTGCTATCTCTGCTCTCAACACCAAAGCTCTGTACCATCTAAGAGGCTCTGAATAATCCATCTTAAAGTTTACCTCTTTTTCTCAAGTATGGCTCTACTGAATACAACCAACAAGGCCAATCTGACCTTGTTGGTTTGTTTTTCCAGGGTCACCTTTGTAACTTATCACATGGGAATACTTTTATATTTGGGCTAGTGAAGCCAAAATTTTTATAGATGTTTCTTCATAAGGTATGTGTTTTTAATACACACGTGACAAAGGTTAACTGAAGTTATTTTGTGTATTTGTTAAATTTGTTCACTTATAGATACCTTCTTGAAAACATGTTGGAGAGAAGGAGAATCTAGAAGTTGGAAAGAGAGATGGGAAAAACAAAGTGATTTCTGGGGACATAAGAGTAGCTTTATCTGTAAGTTTAATTTCATGGAAAAAATAAGAGAGTAGTGAAGTCTGTGCCTAACGTTATATTTTTACTGCTGGATGCTGTAACCCTATTTATTCCTTCTTGCTTCTGTGTGATTTTGCACATAATTTAATCTGTAATTCAAATATATATATATATAAATTATTATCAACAGAACAGTTGCAAAAATCAGTTATTAATGAACAGTGTCTGACAAGTGTAGAATACAGTAATAAAACTTCTACTTCAAAAGCTACTACTACATTATTATACTTTATTAACGATACCCTAGAACTAATTCTTTTATGAGCTAAAAGAACTAGTAATTTCTTAATCTCCTCAGATAATGAGCTTTTTGCAAGAAAAATTACATCAGACTGATCAGTTTTGTTTGTTATAGTGTCAAAGCTTTGACTTTCTTAATATATTTGTCTTGAATGTATTCCTAAAAAATTGATCAGCTAGTGAGGAAGATAATGATTTGAATCCTGTTGATTTGTCAAGTGGTGTACATATTAAATGATTAAAAATTGAAACAAAATCACAGATATGTGAAACATGCAAAGGCCAATGAGTAACCATGTATATAATGAGGTATAACGATGTAAACTCTCAATGTCATGATTGTTAACCTTGAAAAATTACAAAGCCAATCAAAGCCTAAAATGTTTAAAATGTGGTAACTGTTCAGGGAAAGTGAACCTCTAAGAGCAGAAATATCCTGAGATAAGCTTTAATAAAAGTCTCTTCTGAGATAAGAAAATAAGATGAGACAAGATAAGACAAGAAAATCAAGCACTTCACACAGAATTTTAAGCTTTTAATTTAAAACCACAAATATTCTACCAGAAACCTTCTTCCAGACTTCTGCTACTTATAGTCAAAAACTTTTATTTTCAGTCAATTTTTTTTTTTTTTTTTGTTCTTCATTGCCAGAAACTAAAAATGTTGGTTTCACTTTTTTTTTACAGGGGAGAAACTGTTCATATTTTTTCTGACGAGTCTAAGTGCTGGGTAGTGGACATGCTAAATTTAAACTCTACTACACAGTACACTGAACACTTCACAGAATCACAGAATCACAGAATCATAAGGTTGGAATCATAGAATCATAGAATCATAGGGTTGGAAGGGACCTCAAAAGATCATCTAGTCCAACCCCCCTGCCAGAGCAGGGTCATCTAGAGCACATCACACAGGAATGCGTCCAGGCGGGTTTTGAATGTCTCCAGTGAAGGAGACTCCACAACCTCTCTGGGCAGCCTGTTCCAGTGCTCTGTCACTCTCACAGTAAAAAAATTCTTCC